>JAVJAQ010000074.1:0-115355 GCA_032362365.1 Zygogramma bicolorata
TTCATATAAAAATGTTATGGAATGAATAAACAAACACAATAATTACCTTAAAAAGTCAAGCCTGTTGTAAGGATATGAGCAAATTAAAATGATTTTCAGTAATTGGTACTTCTGTTATCGAAATAAGTGATCTTTATTGTTCATCAATTGAAAAAAATTCTTCCAGGAGTCTCAAGTATTTATAGTGAATATTTATAATTCCTCCTGTCTATTATTTTAATTTTGTGAAAGTTGTTTATTTCTTGTATTATATTAATGTCCATCAGAAATTATGATCTTTCATTCTTTGAGTAATTGAATTTGAATTTGACATGAAAATAACTTATTACTAACCATTTTTCACATTCATAATATAATTTATCACCAAAGTATAGTCTTTATTATATATCATTTTTAAAAATATCTTCTGAATGATTTCTATTGTTTAAATATATTTCTCTAACAAGTTCCTAACCCAATATGCCATAATTCATCAATCAACAAAGAAATACTATTTCGAGATGAGAGATACATGAAAATTGTTTCAAAAACTAGAATGTAGGTAGAAGAAATCTCAACTTTTTTACAGAATGATTGATTTGATGTTCCTATTTGAAATGTATGTCTATTGAAATCCCTATTATAATAATTCAATTTGAGTTTCTTCTGCAATTTCTTTATCATTAGATATTTTCAATGGTCCAAATTCTGGAAGGTTATTCTCGTACGAACTTAAGGGAAGATAATTTGTCTTATTATTATTTATACTCAATAGATTACAGTCAAACGAGTTCTTCATAATTTCGAGTTCATCTGTAACTAATTGTTTCAAGTCTGTCCAATTTTCTGTAAAAATAATGGCAGTATCGTCTGAAAATGAGATTATTTTTCCTCCAGTTGAAAGAACGATTTGTTCAGGCTAGTCTCAACTAGTTTATACAGTAGGTTGATGGACTAACACCCTTCAGGATACTTCACAGAAAAAAAATTGCATGTGCTTCTGGGAATACAACATCAGTTACCGTTCTGAAAAACATCTTATGCTCAGAAATTAAAGCAAACAGATGCATCTTCCATTTTCTCTTATGAGAACCAACAGCAAATCGGTACAAACCAAATCACCCAGTCGATATCCACTATGAATTGGAAGTTCATTCATTAACCAAAAAGCTCAGACCTGCGTGAGCCCGAAAGTATATTGTTCACAGAGGAATGATCCTCTACAATGAATTGCCGGATAGAATCATGAACATTTCCAATCCGATGAACTCTGAAATTACATTGAGGATGCATTTATCGAAATAATTATGAACCTAGTTTTTGATAATGTTGAGAAAGTCTGAACTATTCTCTAATAATTCCTATATTTTTTATGATTATGATTATTATAATTGAGACGTAAGTTCTCAAGAAACAGTTAAGTTCTTGGAAGTGAATATTAACATTCCCATTGAAGGGAACACCTGGGAAAACCTATAAAGTTGTTAGCAAATGCGTCATTCCAGCGTCTGCAGTCTAAATCCTCATTGACTGGTTCCCTTGTGTTTTAGTTGATGTTTAACTTCCATCAGTTTCTTCGTAACTTATGGAGCATGGTGTACAGTTGCGGAGAATTATGAACCAATTATGGAAGTCAAACTGAACTTGGAGTTGCTTCTCGAACGCAAAATCGAATTTGTGCCCCGGATCTTTCAAGATACTTGTTCATAATACACCGAGCTCTCAGAGAGAATTAACGAACTGATTGTTTGCCGATCCATTAAAATTAATGTTGGCGAGAAATAGATTTGTTTCGAGAAGTGGAGCATTCCATTTATATAATTTTTTTTTCGATTCCGATGTCTGTGGTAGTAAATTATTTTTTTTGTGGCTTGGTATTTATGAAAATCTTACTAAAATACATCAGATGGAAAATATAACTTTTTGTGTCTGTTGTGAAGGTAATCCTGACGTTTATGGACCAGGTCAGAGTATGCAGAATGAAAATCGTACTTGCTAATGACAATGACTGCAGACTAATGACTTTGTTCAAGTGTACTCAAGATGCCTAAAAACCCTGGTGTTGGGACTCATACCTGTTGTAGTTTGGGGTAAAATTAGCGACACATGCCTACTATGATAATGGGCATCAGGGCCTCTTATATTCAATCAGTTCAGATGGCGTTTGCAACGAGAGGAGTTACAAGTTTCCTAGGAAATGTACGAACAGTCGAAAACCTATATTATTTGTCTACAATACCGGCCCAATTCCCCATAATTGTATGACATTAGATTTCACTTATTTTGTTGACTGCCCAAATCAAAAAGTACAGTTTGTCGATCGATCGGTATGCACTTCCAATTCCCTTACTAAACGTCAAAGAATTTCAAAACGGAGTCTCTCCATCAGAAGAGAAATGGAAATATTTGTGGAAATGACAGTTCGCAGCGAGTTCAAGAATGTGTGAAGGTGATAAATAACGTCTGCTCCTTTAGTTTTACGACGCAGAAAAAGTGAAATGGGACTTTCTTTCCAAATTTGAAAGGCGATAACTTCTGAACTAGGAAAAAGTACCAAGTTTTATACTTCCTAATTTGTATTCAATCCATAGGAATACAATTTTTTGTGGGAATATTTTTTAAACGAATAGACATATGACAAAATTCTACCTAGAATCGAAAGGCAAATCGTCAACTCTTTGAAAAGGAACAAATTTCAAACATGTTCTTATTATCCAAGATCATTGCGTGAATGATGACGATATTTATTATAGATCACATGTAATATCTGTCAGTACTGCAAATCGCAAGTCGTATCTGTGGCTCATTAGACTTCTGGTAAGTACAAAAAGAGGAAATATGGCACGTGTTACTATCTCACAAGTTTCAAATCAACAACTTTAGGCACCACTGAATGAAAAACGAAGTAAACTATAAATAATGAACCAACTCATAACTATGATGAACAATAAAAGAAGTCAAAATCAGCTGGAACTCTGACACATCTTTCAAAAAAAAATTGAATTAACACAAAATCATTTGACTTTTTTTTTTTTTATTCTTTATTTAACGTCGGCCTATTTCCGCTACCAAGGCCAATCACCGACGCCGGTGAGCACACTTCCCCCAACCGGAAATTTTGCCGAACCCTCTGGTATTCCAACCAGAGGTAGGGATCTTTAACGAGCCCAACATCCATGGACTCGGGACCGACGGCTTAACGTCCCCTCCGAAGGACGGCATATCATCAATATATCTTGTACTCATTGATATATTGTCTGCGAGCTATGATATGCTACTACGCTGCAGCTGTACGGGCTTTCGACACGGTATTTCCCTGTATGGTCACCCATCCAAGTACTAACCGCGCTCGGCGTTGCTTGACTTCAGATATCGAATGACTGTCAGTCAACCTGAAGAGCTGGCTTTGTTTTGACTTTGTTTTTAATGGCTGACAATTGGCGTCAACTAGCGATGACATTGAAAAACACGCCTTGATACGTAAATATGACGTGAAAGTGTTGCCATATAAATAATTCTAAACAATATCGCATCAATTGCAACACCAGCTCTGATTCCTATCCTAGAAACGCTTCAATACGAAGATTCATCCAATTGGACTCTGATGAATAGACCCATTCATATTTTCGTGTCGAAGCGTTTCTAGGATAGGAATCAGAGTACTGAAATTTCGATTCTGATGTCATTTTTCGATTCTGTGATACATTTCTATTCATCAGAGTCCCACCACAGGGTTTTAAGAAATTAGTATCATCACTCACCGAGACAGGGTTATACAATTGAAGATGTGTTCCACAGAACACCTATATATACCTATAAGTACTTTGTGGTGTGTTCAATAGAAAACTAATATTTCGACGGCCTCCAGAGTATATTCAGTGTTTTTGTTTTATTGTATGATAATTTTTTCATAGGCTTCCGGTCTTCTGAGGAATTATTAATTGACTTTCTTTTTTTCATATCAGAAACTAGAAATTACAAGTTTTATGAAAGAAGTGAAATAAAAAAAATCACAAACACTGTCTGTTGATTGGTGTGTACATCATTCAAAGATGTTCGATTCATTCACAAAAATATTATCTTGGTGTGTGAAAATTTTTCTACGGATAGGTTTTTTATTGCTTTATTGTAAAGATATTTCCTATGTATGCTATCTATTTGATTCAATTGTCATAAGCTTGGTATACAAATTGAGCAAGATAAAGTGATTCAGATGAACCTTTTCTTCTCTTTTGTGAATGGATCAAACGTATTTGAATGATATACACGTACCTATCAACAAAGAATAATTGAAATTTATTTTTATTTTTACTTATTTCATAGATGTTGTAATTTCTATTTTTTGATTTGGAGAAGAAGAAAGACAATATATGATTTCTCAAACTTTTTTCTCCCCACAAAAGCTTTCTGCTCATCATTATTTTGATCTATCGAATAATGAATTATGTTGAAGTGACAATTCAAAATAATTGAAGAAATAGCAGCCCCCCCGAGTATTGTAGTCAGCAAGATGCATATATTCCTGGTGAGATGACTTCTATATCAGTAAAATGGTAATGTTTTCGTCAAAAACTGTTGTGACTAATGCTGGAACTTGGAATAAATATGTTAGAAGACCGTATTTGAAAACACTCTCCCGAAAGAACTTTTATTCTATGATTTCAAATTTTTGTTATTGCATCCTTTTACTGGGCATGTAAAAACCGTTGTCACTGATGCAGGAACTTGGAATAAATATGTCAAACTGGAAAATTCTGAAAAGTAATCAGTAAATAACACAAATATAACTTCTATCAGAGTAAAAACTGAGCAAGATGAACTTTGTTTTTATCAGCGTCAGAATAATCTCTCTTTATAGTGACCAGTTGAAGTTGAGTACATGTGTATTGAATGTTTTATACTAACGCATCGAAACTTGATATAGATGGAATAATTCATTATTTCGTCCACAAATACAGCGTTTGATATGCATTATGAAACACTATTCAAAACAACACTTAAATCAATTAATAAACCAACGGAAAACAACTAAAGCAACGGCAGATAAACGACAAATGGCTAAGAAAACTACGGTAGAGAACTGAACTGGAAACGACAAATAGCTGATTGAAAAAAACAGTAAAATTATGGAAAACTTCGAGCAAGATTTGAATAAACTGGAAAGCAAATGTCAAAAGATGAAAGAATTCAATTCTTGCACCATCTACTGGAAATCGCAGTAAATTCCGTGGATATGGATGATCGTGTCTAGAGTTTTTGACGAAACAATATCGAGTCGGTGATCGCACCAGGAATATATGCATCTTGGTAGTCAGTAATATATCATCAAACTAGCTACCCGCCCTGGCTTATCTCATTGGGTTCAGCCAGCTTTTGCAATGTATGCGCAATAAAATGTGTTCATTTATGACATCACATTAGAAACCTGTAAAATCATCAGTGTTTCTCTACCATAGAGAGATTTATTATACATATCAACCTACTCTTTGAATCGCTCTATCTATTAAAAAACAAACCGCAACAAAATACGTGGCGTAATTTTGAAGATCTAAGCATACATATAATAGGGACAGACAGACAGCGAGAAGCGACTTCTTTTTATACTATATTGTGATATTACAGAAAAGAAACTTCCTCTTCAAAAGTAAGAAACAAAGGACCAGCATCCCATTTCTCGAGAATGAGACGTTATGTGGCGACAGTAAACAAAGCAGTTTATCATACTCACCCCCGGTAAGACGGGCACAGCGGTCTTTGGGCCCAGATTGATGGTCCTGCCGTCGGATCTGATCAGGAGATTGAGACCTCGGGCTCCAGCACCGCCACCTGAGAAAAAGACAAACGGAGGCGTAAATATTAATAATGATAATAACATTTATTGTCATAAAATGTTACAGTAGAATAGATATTGACATTGTAATGTGTATGGTTGAGTGCTATAGATCTAGATGGGGTCGATATACATTCACTCAACACACACACTCACATTGAAAGATTGAAATAAACATTAATCCACATTTAACGAATAAAATTATATATTATATAACTTGAAACTCCAAATGGGTCATTTGAATGGCGGTTTTGCTGAAATATTCGTCAAGAGAGTAAAAACAATTATTGATTAAGGGCCGGTTTTTCAATGCAGGATATCTGTCAGATAAAAGTAACCATCAGTTTCCATCCTTATCACCGCCACTATCGTATTTATATTGTTGTGAAGATCCTTTCAACATAAGTGTGCTATATTTGAATACAGCTCAATGCGAATAATTCGCAAGTAACTTTTGCATTAGCTATTTAGCAGTGGAAAATTCGGTTTCGAATTACCCTGACCTAGATATCAAATTATCAATTCATAATATACATCTCTACTGTGAGCATCTATCAATACCAATCTATTTTTTATGGAGTCAAATACATCATATAACATAATAATGTTCGTAGCTTTCACTCCTTCGATTTTGCGTACCTAAATTCGAAATTTGATGTAAAATATGCTGCCAACATAAATATATACATTTTCGGTGAATTGTACGGTTTTGCTTGAACAAAATCAGGTTGTCATCGTGAAGATTCACTAGATATCGTCACAGGGATAGAGGTTTGACATATTTCACCACCAACTCAGCATGAATATCGATAAATTCATTAAGATCAGAAGCACACGTTTTTATTCCTCAGGTGTCCAGTACACATCACTCCACTTTTTTTATAACTTTGTACTGTTTGTCATTACAAAACTCGAAAAATTATTCCCTCAAAATTGTACTCATCAACCAAAAAAAATATGAACCACTGATGCATTCTTTCAATTTTTCCACAGATGATTCAAAAACTGAACTTGTTTTTCAATTCCATTTATGTAACAATTCCAACACACGTAAATGCATCATGCCCAATGATGCCGTAAAGTATTACAGGATTTCACCACAAACAAAAATTATTTTGATTCCGAAGCAATAATTGATGAAAAAGACAGTATTCTTTCCTTCCAAAAAAAAATAAATTGTGCTGAAAAGGGTTAAGATATGGTCTTCAAAAGTTTACGTTGAACAACATGGAAAAAAACTGGATCCGAACCCCCCCGACAAAGAACTCGGTGAAAAGAGCCAACTCACCCTCCAACCCGTACGGCTGCAAGACCCTCCTCTCGGTGAGGACGGACAGCGTGAGAGGCGCCCTGAACATCAGCTCCCTCAGAACGCCGTCTCCTCCTCTGAACCGACCCGATCCGCCGCTCCCAGGTCTCAGCATGAACTGGCGCACGTGAACAGGGTACCGTCTCTCGACGATTTCGATGTCGGTGATCCTCGTATTGGTCATGTGGGTGTGGACGCCGGAGCAGCCGTGCCAAGAGGGACCCTTGAAAATAACCAAAAATATCTCAGCGTGATAGTTATTCTCGTACCGAGGGTATAAAGTAAATGTTTATGCTCTAAGGACGACTATCCTGCCAGCGCGACAGTTATTTTATGTCAAGGGTATAAAGATGATGGTTATGCTCGAAGAACGAATATCTTACCAGCGTGATAGTTATTGTTGTACCAAGGGTATAAAGTGGATATTTATGGCCTGAGGACGACTATCTCACCGGCGTGATAGTTATTTTTGTGCCAAGGATATACAGTGTATAGTTATGCACTTAGAACGACTATGTTACCAGCGTGATAGTTATTTTTGTACCGAGAGTATAAAGTCGATGGTTATGCCCTGAGAACGACTAGCTCACCAGCGTGATTTATTTTTATAACAAAGGTATAAAGTTCATACTTATGCCATGGGGACGACCATCTCACCAGAGTGATAGTTATTTCTCACCAAGGGTATAAAGTGGATATTCATGCCCAAAGAACGACTATCTTCCCAGCGTTTTTGTACCAATGGCATAAAGTGGATATTTGTGATCTGAGGACGACTATCTTACCAGCGTGATAGTTATTTTTGTACCAAGGGTATAAAGTGGATATTCATGCCCAAACGACTATCTTACTAGCGTGATAGTTATTTTTGTACCAACGGTATAAAGTGGATATTTATGGCCTAAGGACGACTATCTTACCAGCGTGATAGTTATTTTTGTACCAACGGTATAAAGTGGATATTTATGGCCTGAGGACGACTATCTTACCAGCGTGATAGTTATTTTCGTACCAACGGTAAAGGATGGATATTTATGGCCTGAGGACGACTATCTTACCAGCGTGATAGTTATTTTCGTACCAACGGTAAAGGATGGATATTTATGGCCTGAGGACGAGTATCTTACCAGCGTGATAGTTATTTTTGTACCAATGGTATAAAGTGGATATTCATGCCCAAAGAACGACTATCTCCCCAGCGTTATAGTTATTTTTGTACCAATGACATAAAGTAGATATTTGTGGCCTGAGGACGACTATCTCACCAGCGTGATAGTTATTTTCGTACCAAGGGTATAAAGTGGATATTTATGGCCTGAGGACGATTATCTTACCAGCGTGATAGTTACTTTTGTAGCAAGGGTATAAAGTGGATATTTATGGCCTGAGGACGAATATCTTACCAGCGTTATAGTTATTTTTTTACCAAGAGTATAAAGTGGGTGTTTATGCCCCGAGGACTATTACCTCAGCAGAGCTCCTCGGGTTTGTAAGACGCTAGAGGGCTGTGTCATATTAATTCGATTGCACCAACAATATAAATATTCAACGTATATAAACAACAACAATGTTTCACGGCGGAAGGTAACTAGTTTGGGGTGTGAATGGTAATGGTTCGGACTTCCATTGTCTATGTTATCAACCTGTTGCTAAGAACGGAAGGATTGAAATACAAATCAAGTGAGAAAATCAAATCAAAATCAAATTTTTGGTCAATAATGAAATTAGAGATTGATTAATCAAAGAAAAATACTGTTGTCATCACCCGAAGACGATTGCGGATACCAGGAATCGAAACGTCGTGAGTACACTCACCTTGAAACTTGGTTTCAACATTTTTTCATAATATTTCATTTGATTTCTTTATTCAAATTTTTTGAGTAGTATTTCATATTCGATGTCTCGATTTTTATAACAACAGTATTTTTCTTCGATCAATCATTTCCTATTTCATTATTTTGATTTGATTTTCTCACTTGATTTGCATTTTAATCCTTCCGTTCTCAGCAACAGGTTGGTCCGAACCATTACCATTCAGCAAGGAACATTGTCAACCACTTTTGAGCAAACGTATTTTGGGGTGTTATTCGGGTTCGTTTGCCGTGGTCCGAAGGTTATTACCTCATGGACATTGATAATGCCTACAACAGATGTAGGCGAAACGTTAGGGGTGAAAACCTATGGACCACGTCGACCACCCGAAAAATACCCCAGAATCAATAAAAATATTTGCAGAAAAATTATTAATCAACTAGTGCCGTAAGGCGTAAATATTGTAAAATCTCGTAATCCAGGCAGGTCAATGAATCTTCAAAAAACTGTTGGGCTGCACTGTTGAAAGCTCAAACAAAAATGTTGGAAAACCAAAAATGTGCGAACTCGATTACAACAAATTTTAACAAACATTTCCAAAAAAAATGAGAAAGCAAAGAAATGTATCTAGTGAATAATATTCGCATAGTAACTTTAATATCTATTCATTCATATTTCGCAAAACAAAAAGAAGAAACAGTGAAGAAAAATAACTATTATGAATTATATACGTTCAACTTTATAATTTGAGGAAATAAACTGAGTTCAGTTCAGAAGATGTTCGAAATGGTTGTCTTGAACCCCTTGACATAGCCTATACCCTTAGAATTAGCAGTAAAGGATCAGCTTCTGAAATATCTGGCAGATAATAATATACTAGTAAAGGAACAATCAGGATTCAGACAGGCACATTCGTGTGAAACTGCATTGCATCATTTATTGCCTAAATGGAAAACTGAGATAACCAATAATAAAAAGATCATTATTGTTGTATTTTTAGACTTGAATAGAGCCTTTGAGACCGTCAATATATATCTGCTTCAGAGAAAACTCGAAAAAATTGGCATTAATGAAAATGCTTTGAAATGGTTTGAAAGTTATCTTTATGGTAGGTCTCAAATAGTTAAATATAATAATACCTTTTCTGGCACCTACAACATAAATTATTTTCCGACGACACTATGATCTATTGTGAAGGAGATGTAGGGAATCTTCAAAGTACATTATCATTATTCAATCAAGATTTAAGGAATTTGTCCATATGGCTGAACGACAATGGGTTAAAATTGAACAAATTAAACCAAATACATGATAATATCAAATAAATATAATTTGAACAAATTGGAAAATGTAACATACAGCCATCATTTATTGATTGATAACAATGTTATTGAAGAAGTTAAACAGTTCAAATACCTGGGCTTCATGGTGGATAATGAACTCAATCTCAAATCACATTGTGAATATATCAAGAAGAAAATGGCAAGAAAAATCAATTTCCTATATAGATTGAATAATAAAGTAACATCTTTTACTAAGTTAACTGTGTATAAAACCATAATATCTCCCCATCTTGATTTCTGTGGAACAATTATTTATATACTTGATGAACAAATTGATACACTGCAAAAAATACAGAATCGTGCTATGAGAGCCACTTTGTTATGCAGAAAACGAACATCAATAGCATACATGTTAGAAGCCTTGAATTTATTGAACGTTCGACAGAGAGCTACTTACAATATGCTCAAGTTTGTATATAAACTGAAGTCAGGATATCTACCAACCTACCTAATTGATGAAATAATGTATACTCAAGCAATACATAGTCACAATACAAGGTCACATGCGTCAAACGATTTCTATATCAGTACTGCTAATGCTGCTACAAACACGGTGTTCGTTAAAGGTTGACAACTATACAATTCATTGAAAGAATGCTCTACATTGGGTAAATTCAAGAGCCAATGTATAGAATATATAAAGGGCCTATAACCTGTTATGGTAATATTATGTAATATATCGATTTTATTTGAGGTTTGTTTGATTATAATGTTATCAGTGTGTTGTAAAATTTTGTTTTGTATCTTTATACTCTGTACCTACCATTTTATTTATATTTATACTCTGTACTTTTTTATATACTTTGTACTTGAGAGCTGATGCTAATAAAGATTATATATATATATATATATATATATATATATATATATATATATATATATATATATATATATATACAGAGGAGAGGAAGTCTTTGCTGACAAGTTAAGAACAAAACTTGGAAATTATATTTGGGACAGCAGCAAAAGCGAAAGTGTACTCTTGTAACAATATATTTCCAATATTTCGACAAATGGTTATTGTCATCATCAGGGAGCTACAACATAATGTTAGTGATAGAAAATATGAATCAAAATTTTTTCTTTATCCTTACTTACATTGTTAGTGAGGATGGTCGCATAAGAAATTTTGAAGAGTCAGATGACACATAGCGAAATTTTTTTCTCCAACGTACAGATACGTATCAATGTTTTTTGAAAAAAATTTTACTATGTGTCATCTGACTCTTCAAAATTTCTTATGCGACCATCCTCACTAACAATGTAAGTAAGGATAAAGAAAAAATTTTGATTCATATTTTCTATCACTAACATTATGTTGTAGCTCCCTGATGATGACAATAACCATTTGTCGAAATATTGGAAATATATTGTTATAAGAGTACACTTTCGCTTTTGCTGCTGTCCCAAATATAATTTCCAAGTTTTGTATATATATACATATATATAAACAGCCTATTCGATATTTCAGGCCGTACATTCTCGAACACAGAAACGTCGATTTTATAACGAATTTCATCTACACCCGTACTCTAATAATACACTTATATGCCCACAACCCGTTTTATAATGAAATCCATTACGATACAGATTTTCATTACGATACAGATTTTCAACCAATAGAAACCCATAATTTTTCAATCAAGTATGATTTGCAAGCTTTGCATTTTGACGTTTGTCAAGTCAAAATCAGTAGGTATTGAATTTTTGAAGAATTCAGTCAATTTTCGATAATAGTATGAAAATGTCTTTTAGCAGTGACATAGAAGAATTACCAGCGACTCCTCCACAGATGTCTCAGACAAGAAAAAAAAATACAATCGAGAGGATTATATTTTTCATCTGACAAATGCAACACTTATGTTTATATTTTCGACCAAATCAAATGAGCTCTCATGGCCGAGTGGTCAATGGCGCCGGCAGCGATCAGAAACGTCCGGGTTCAACTCCTGACCTCGGCAGAGATTTTTTTCCATTGTTTTTTTTACTTCATTTCTTATTGTTGTATTTTCCGTGGTTATACCATTAATTATCATTTTGTAGAATTTTTTAAAGAAATGCGATTGATTACCTACTATTATTGTGTTCAATATGAATACCTAAAATATAAAATTTTTAGTTCTTCATTATTTATTAATATAAAATTTTTAGTTCTTCATTATTTATTGGGTGTAGATCAAATAGCGTATGCAACTCTCATGTAATGGTTATTAATACACTCCCATAAACCATACGAAACTCACCTTCGGCTCGTTTCGTATCCCGGTTCATGCTCATGTATTAATAACCATCATTACACGATCGTTGCATAATATACTATTAAACCATCATTCAATCGTGAATGAAACTATTCACGGTTTTTTCAAAAGTGATCAATATCTGTCGTACGATTTGTGGAAAAACAATATGAAACAATCAAACAATATACTGTTATTGCGGTCCTCATAGATCTACTGCTTATCATAGACGAAGAGAACGGAACCTTTGGTGTGTAAGTTGAAACTTTTTGTAAAAATCAATTGCCATAGCATTCAACTGATTTTATTTGAACTCGACGAGCGTTTCGCGAACAAGGTAAGCATCTTCAGGAGAAGGAAACTGATACAGAAGGGTGTTTCTTGGGTTTGTTTGCCATGGTCCACAGGTTTTTTCTCCTGACGTTTCGCCTACCACAGCTGTAGGCGAAACTTCAGGAGTAAAAACCTGTGGACTAGGGCAAACAAACCCGAAAAACACCTCAGAATCAGTATTCTCAATGTTCTTTCCGCAAGTTTCAAAGTATTAGAATACCAGCATCTCAAGAATCCTGCATGAGCAACAGCACCCCAGTCACCGTGCCAACAGCTGGACCCTTCCCTAGGACAAACTTTCACAAGGATATTATAGCACGAACGGCAGAAAGGCCGCGTTCGAGCAAAAGGATCACGAACTGGAGCCGGGAGAGTCTTACAAAGCGAAATTTTTAATTGAGAGTGTGACTACAAACGTCGGCGAGTAGGCTTACTTGCACCCTCATTATCCGTTCCACGCCCTCGGGGATGCGAAGAACGGTCGGGATTTATGGAAGTGAAAAACGCTCGAAAATTGCCGCGAACGGCTTTAACTTCTTTCCTCCGCATTATTCGGGCACGAAGCGACATGAATATGTAACGCCAAACGAATGTTTTCGTAGGACTAAGAGCGTAATCTGACGTTATGTTGCGGCCGAAATGTTTCATACGGTGGAGACGTTTTTAAAGTGTGAACGTGCCTTTTCAGCCCTTTGGTGAACTCACTCTGAGATATGGAAACGGGAGATTCTCCTATATTTTTGAACAGTGAAATCCGTAGTGAAACCGGTGAATAGTAGAACGAGAGCTGTGATTTTTCTTCCAGCTGGTTTTATCAGGAATCAGTTTTTTTTAATGTAGCAATATTCCTTACTGAGTGCTATCACTTCGAACTCCAATTGTCCCTGGGCGACGTAGTATCTAGCAGAATAGTACCTGGTATAGCTTCCAGGAAACGCCACGATCCGTGATTATTTTACAAACCGAAGAGTGATTATTTTCTTAAATTCCAGCCATTTTTCATTTATGGCCCGATTATGTTCAGTACGGCAAAACAAAAGAAAAACTAGAGTATTCTCCCATTGAAATCGACCCTCCTGAATCGATTGGCGTTCACAGAATCGAGCTATCTATTTTTACCTTGAGTTGTTTGCAGATAAATCCGGAAAGAATGCAAACCTCTCGACTTCTATAATTTCAAATCATCATCTCAGCTCAGAAATTCTCGACTTTTCCATATGTTAAAAGAGAACACCCAGATGAATCTTCTGAGCTATTGATCCACTCGAAAAAGCGTAAAAAGTAAGATTAACTTGTGATTTGTGATAGATATACCATGAATCGAAAATATTTTTGGTTTTCCGCTCTGAACTCCAAACCTCTGCTATGAACATCAACATATGATACTTTTTCGAAATCATCTCCAATTTCTCTACAAAATCTCAATGTCATGTTCAGAGAGTATATGGCTTCTACTTCGAAGTATATATAGTTTTTGTAAAGAATACTACTTGGTAAAGCAAATCTTTATTCTAGATTATAGGTTTGTACATTGGTACGTTATAACTTGCGTTGTTGAAGTGTTGTGTCACGTTGACAAAACATAGCTGACATGATATGAACAGATTACTTCAGATCCTTTCACAAATGAAAATGTCGAAACTTAAACGATAAAAAATACAATTGACAAAACAATCGAAACACTCATAAGAGCAAATTATTCGAATCATTCATTGTCATTACTTAATCATCATTATTGATGCAAAAGTTCTACTGAATATTGTTTCAACTCAGAACATAGTCATCAAATCTTACAGGCCTTCTCGTTGTTCTAGATACTCTCCCTTCAGGTCTTTCAGAGCCCTCATTTATATCATCAGATGGTTTAGTTGAAGAGGAAGGTGAGGGTTTCAAAAGTTTTCTGTTTCTTCTCAGCATTCTTCCTGAATCATCCTCTACACTGTAAGATCTTGGACTTTGATGTTCACTTATAACAGTGCCGTTTTACTACAATCGTTCACCTCACATACCTCACCATACTTCATAAGTTGCAATACAATAAACAATGTTTCCCTACAATGCAGAAATAAACACTCCTTAGCAGTTATTCGTTGTCACCCAGCAGCCACTGGATTCATAAAATGTAACTGAGTAACTGAGACTGGAAGATATATACATTTCTTAAATTTTTAGGGATGAATTAGGAGATATGTTCGTATATCAAAGAGTCTAGAGTCAATTTATGACGATGAAGTAATTTAAGAATTTTATCGAAATCACATTGCATTCCATATTACTTTCTTTTCATAATCATCTGAGAAATATTTGATGATGGTGTCATCTAGAAATTTTTCAACTCTTTCATCCACTTCCAAATTTGGTAGTGAGTGGAAATACATGAGAAATGAACCCAAGAATGGAACCTCAAGGTATAGCAAAGTCAATAAAGGAAAGGAACTTCCTCCCTCTCAACTTTAGAACGGGACAAGCCACCAAGGTCGAACAGAGTTTATGTCAAATGACATTATCTTCAGCACTTTCAAGTGAAAAAAAAATTGTGTCATTAGTCAATTCACCTATTTTAACAATGGTATTTCTCGGTTCGAGTTTCCGTTTCAAGTTACGTGAATTTACGAAATCGGTTGTCAAGATTGCAAATATGGATACATTGACCGGAGCCGACGAGCTATAAAAACCCGATTCAAAAAACATTAAGCACACATGAGACACATAAGGGTAGAGAAGTCCAGCGTAACTCATCAAGCTATGGCCAATGACCACGACATTGGTGAAAGCAGTCTGAGACTGATTTAGGATGTGCAGGACACAAAGCTACTCGAAGCATTCGAGAGTCTTGAAATACCAAAAATAGTATGAGTAGTGACAAAGCGCCTATATATTCCAGGCCACTTTTCAGTTTATTGTGGAATCAATCAGAATAAGTAGTATAGTGACAGCGGACCCGAAAACTTTGCAAGTAGTTTTTGCACTACTTCAGATTCTAAAATATATGAATAGTCAACCCTAGTCTTCAGATTCAGTATTATTTTTATTCTCCTGAATATGCTCACCTTGCTGGCAAAACGCGCGTCAACTGCAAATATTATCTGTTTGGTGTCAGGATAATTTATATTTACAAAAAGTCTCAACTTTCACACCAAAGGTTCCAATCTTATCGTACATTAGTATTCTACTAGTCGAGCTTTCATTTTATATGCATATCGAGAGCATTGTAAAAAATATGTCAACTGTCATTTCTTTAGCAGCCATATTGGATTTTCATTTATCCACAGTGAACTCTATCTACATGTCGAACTCTTTTATTTAATACCCATATGGAAATATGCAATCCACCATTTTGTAGCGGCGGCCATCTTGGATTTATAATAATACAGAATGTCTGTCTATGAATTGTCACCAGAGCATTAGATGCATATCGAATATCATATCATCTGTCAACAGGTAGGGGGTTAATTACTAAATTCGACCCTAATAAACAGGGCAAGCTAAATGAAACCATTTGAAAATAAACTTCACTTACCGCACCGCTGCCTCCGGCCACTGTTTCATAGCATCCCCAGGATTCGCTGCCGAAGGTGATGTTGTTCATGCAGCCCTGAGAAGCGGCGCAAACCTTGAAAGCCTTCAAAACGACATCGACGATTCTTTGAGACGTCAAAACGTTGCCTCCAACCACGGCAGCGTTGTCGCTGGGATCCAAGATGGACCCTTTGGGGATGTTGATCTTGACGGGAGCCAAGCATCCCTGAGGAAAGAAGTATCCTGAGCGATAACGAAGTATCTCAAAATGTTCTCATAGGGAAAAATTGCTTTCAATCATTGCACATATTGAGTACACCAAAAAATTCATCAACCCGTGAAAAAAAAAATCATAACAATTGAGAAATGAAACTACCTATGTTTTCTACTTATATGTGTAATTAACGTTGCTGCACTTTTTTTCATGTTTGCATGTCGAATAAAAATTATTATGCAGTCATGCAACAAAGACCAACGTTATTGCTGTCAAAGAACATTCGTTGATATTGATTGCCACTATGGTCTGATGAGAATTGTTTCATTCAATTCAAAGAAAAATCAAAACATTTCGATTTTCAAATCCGGGCACATTTATAGAATTCTCAAATGTAATGATTATAAATACAGGAAAATGGGAATATGAAAAGAATCAGGTCGGGCGCCGATCAAATTATTTTATTCCTCTTTGAATTGCCGTTCGTAGCAATACTTGTGTTAGGTAACAACCAGATACGAGATTTCTCCAATGTTACACCACAACGAGATATACCTAGTGTTGATTAAATACTACAAAATATTTCAAGAACTGAACTGGCCGAAACTCAATGACTCAACACAAAACATTTATAGTGCTTCTACAAGACCAATGATTGTACCTTCAATTCATAATTCATACAGTCTCTAGATGCACATTATCAATACACAGATCATATGAAATGATCGTGTTTTTCAATGTAACACTTTTCTATAATTTGGTGAGAATACCAGTTATTGGAAATTCAAACTTTTGGTGAAGGCGAGATATTATTTTTTAGTAGATGAGTTTCACGTTATTTTCTACTTCTGAATCGAAGGAAAACTATTTCTCAACTGGATAAAATCAATGAGGAATAGATAGAAGTGAGGGTGGGTGCAAAAGCATCTCTTGAAGTTTTCATTTGATACGGCAACAATACCATCATTTCTGTAGACAAACTTTTGGCGAATGCGCGATTTTATTTGCAGTGTAGATTGTACTAATCTTCCATAAGAATCATTCGCTTCTAATCACTGAATACCCTATCAACTTTCATTGAACCTCCAAAAAATATAAAAATATCATCAGGAATCAAACAAAATTGATAACCAAAAAACAGACTCGTAAAACGTTTCTGTAATTCGGCAACATTTTCGAGTTTTGGCGAATGCGCGAAGACATCATTTTCTGGCGGGTGTTTTCCACTCTAATCGGTGGCCATCAGGAGCACTTCTGGCAGTTGTTTCATACAGCAATCTTTATGCTATTCGGTGATAAACTAATTGTTACAATAATTATAAACGTATGTCCTGGCGTCCCTAGTTTCCCCATTTATTTTGTGGCCTCCTTTTATGAATGGTTAACTCAGCTTTACTCAAATAGTTACAAGAGAGTGTACTCTTGTGAATTGATAGGTAATCTTTATATTATTCATGTGTATATCGTGCATGTTTGTGTGACTGCCTCCCTATAAGCGTCATACATTTTAAATAATGATAATGTAGCAAAACACGTGTCGAGCTTTGATAAACCTTGTCATAATGAATATCTTACAGAAAAGGGGTTCAGTATGTTTGAATTATTCTCTTTGAATCGAGAACGATCATTTATAGTTTGAAACAGTATTCCCATTGCGTAGTTGTAACAACAAAGCATTCCTTCCATCCTGTCTTTTTTTCTCTTGAAAGCAGCGTTACACAGAGCTTGCACAATTTTCCGTCGATTCATTTTATACATTTGGAAATCTGACAAATTGAAGAATGAAAAACAGTCTGATTCTTTTATCAATAACAACGTTTTTATAACTTATTGGTATTGAGTGTGGTAAATTTTCTCCGAGATGGTACTTTGTCATGGAATATAATATTACTTATGTTCCATTTATCAATAAAAGATGTTTTTGGGTCTGTCAACACGGAGAAACAAGGAACGCAAGGAACAAACAAACGACTCAACTGAATTGGGACAACTCAATAATTGTGTAAAAACAATTTTCAGTAAGTAATTCTCCTCAAGACACCTTCAATGTATTTTTCTTCATTGAAGTAATATTTCTATAATGTACAAGGAAATTAGAAGAACAAATTCGACGAAACAAAATCATCAAGAATATCGTTCATTCACCTGAGCCATACCTGTGATATATTTGTGGAATAGAAACGTGCAGGTGTAGATGGACTACAATGACAAATTCAGTAACGTATACGAGAATCAATATTAGCACAATACATGCTTGACAGAAGTGTCTCAAAAAACTTCCTGGGCCACTCATCATTAATTGGACAACATAATCCAGGCATTGAGACTCACACCTTCTCTGATTTAGGACCCATATCACTGGAGAATATCTTGCATAAACAATTATCACTTTTTCACGGCCATATAAAATCTGCATGTCGCTATTTTATATAAACGAACGATCGATCCAATGACGAACAATGGCATGATGTCAAATACTCATTGAATACACACATTTTTGGGTTCGTCGACATAAGGAAACAAAAATCACAAGAAACAAACAAACGAGCTTACGCAATCGGGACAACTCAATAATACATAGTTTTGCGGATGACAGTACTCTTCATACTAGTTTCTCTTCCAGAGTCCCCATTCTATCTCGAGAAATAAAAATTCAAAGAAACATTCACGTCAATGAAATTGACAATGACTTGGTGAAAATTATAGAATGGGATAACATGAACTTGGTGGAATTCAATGCTAGGAACACCCAGGCATGTCTTTTCCCAAGAAGAGCCGATCTATCATCATCAAATATCCAGATGTCAGGAGTAACTATTCCTACGAAGTCAAGTATATCGATGCTAGAAATTACGATCAGTGATAAACTCTCATGGGAAAACCATGTGAGATCGATCGCTAAAGGTGCTTCCCAGAAACTTGGATTTCTATTTCGTGCGAAAAAACTTCTCTTCACTTCTCGCCAGCTTCTAATGATCTACAAGGCTCAGATAAGAAATGTCTTGGAATATAGTTCTCATGTGTGGAGTTCGGCACCAAAACATTCACTGAGGCTTTCGATTTTATTCAGAGAAAGGCAATCCGTCTCGTTGGTGTTTCTTCGCTCACAGACTCGCTCACTTCATTGGAACATCGTAGAAGGGTCGGGAACTTGTCCCTCGTCTATAGATATTTTCATGGTCGGTGCTCTTCTGAATTGTTATCAATTGTTCCATCCTTGGCAATATCTACATAGATAACTCGACGAGTACAGAATTCCCACCCCTTTGTTGTGAATTTGGAGACCTGTCGAACCTCTCTTGCTCAGGGACATTTTTTGAATAGAACAGCTAAGCTTTGGAATTCTTCGCCGAGATAGGTTTTCCTTTGGCTCACAAACTTCAAAAATTCAAAGTGAATGTTAATACGTATCTGATGTCCCTTGATTCACGCGGTATCCTTTGAACATTACAGGGCTTCCCTTTCTCGAGAATCTGTATATAAAAAAAATGTGTAAAAACAGTTTTCAGTGATTATTTTTCTCAAAGTAATATCTTGGACTCCCCTGAATTTTGTCTTCTGAAAAATATTCAAACTTATTTTACATATGTATATGGGAATCAGAGGCATGAATTCAAAAGTTAAACCTCTTCAAGAATGTTACTTATCCAGCTAAGCAATACTTCTGATTACACTTTGGTGCATGTGGCTATATCATGATATAAACGAACGATCCGATGACAAATAATGGCACGGAAACTAGTGACAACTTCGACCGCCAGACAATGTATCACTTCTCTTGACCCCCCAATAAACTCGACAAGAAACTGAAATACCGCATCTCTCACACCGACAGGGATGCGCCACAACTCATCGGCCGATATACGACCTTGCGGGCACTTCCCCGTCGGACTAGGGCTTCCCGATATTTACGACGCCGTCAACGGAAAGTCAGTTAAAAACTCGCATGCACAACCGATACGTAGGAAAATCCCCGGCAAAGTTATGGCGGGCAGCTCATAATGTTTCTTCTCACCTGGTTCAGAGGCACGTCGTGGCCAACCATACATCTCAGGCAATAAATTAGCGCCGATAGAGTTATTGCCTTGGGCGCATTGCAGTTGCCCCACACCTCGGCGCCGGTGCCACTGGAACAAAGTCGGGGGGTTAATGGAGGCTGGCCGGGGGGGAGGATGTGTGACCGGGAAAAATCAACTCCAAAGAATCATCGACTGTTAAATTCTATTCACATTCTTCTCATGAAACTCAATGTGACTCTTTGAAATTGGAGATTATATAAATTAAAGAAGTAGTGGTGGTTCGACCTGTGAAAATCATCCACTACTATAACTTTTATTTTAATCTGGCAGATAATCATATATGTAGAAACGAAACAATGTAGATCAAATAGGAAATTGGAAATGGCGAAGTGATAAAGCATTGAAGTATTTGTGAAAATCGAAACACTCAAACTGATTGAAAAGTTAAATCCCTGTCTACTTTGCAGTTAAATCGTAAAATTAAAATGTTTGCTGATGACACTACAATAGTGTACACCGAGAATAACTTTCTAGCAATCAAAACTTTTATGCTCAATGAAATATCATCATGGCTGCTGAGTCATAAACTAACTTTGAATATTGAAAAATCCTCGTATATGTTTATCTCAAGAAAATCCACCTCCATCCCTTCGAAAGATCCTATCAGATTCCATAATGAAAATATTATGTATTCTGCTGTAGTGAAATTTTCAGGAATTTTAATTGATGAACATTTAGTTTGGAACAAACATATTGAGTTACTAAGAAAACAAATTTCTCCAATCGAAAGTATTATTTTTAAAATTCGAAATATCTTACATTTATTCATTTATACCTTTATTATGTCTGAAATCAATTTATTTTTCTTTAGTATATCCCAAAATTCAATACTCGATTTCGATATGGGGGGCAGCTCCAAAAACCGTAATGAAACCATTGAAAACATTACAGAATAAAATTATGAAGTGTATACACAAACTTGATCGAAAAAAACCAACAGCTAATTTATACGAACAAAGAAACTTTTAGATATTTCATCATTATACACGTTCAAAATTTGTACATTTATTCACCTGGTCGAAAAAAAAATGTTCAAAATGAATAGTGATCAACACAATCACTCAACAAGGTTTTCAAAAAATTTGGCATCGATGAAAATTAAAACAAATATAGGACAGCAATCTGTTCACCACAACGGAATAAAACTGTACAATGGTTCACCGAATTCATTGAAGAAATATGGAAAATTTTGTTTAAAAAATAATTCAAAAAAACATTTATTATAATAATTTTTTCCTTTTTTTTTATTGCCATATAAAGATCTGATTCAATCACTAATTTCTTGTATTCTATTTCTATTCTACTTTTATTGTATGTCATCAGTTTAATTTTCTCTACAATAAGCATGTATATGTTTCTTGGGGAATAAATCGTTATTATCATTATTAAATCAAGGAGACGAAATTGAAAAATTCGAGAAACATATTGATACTTCGCAACGTCTACATTTCTTGTCCGTTATTCTTTGGCATACTGTTGGCAGCATATTCGAAGATGCCACGTTTGAATTGACAGCCACATACAGCTATGTGTTTCGGTAGATACGTCAAATTCATTTCATTTATCAAACTTCGGAAAATAACATATCAGTTGCCAAGAGAGCGGCAGCTCTGATGAGATATTACATTTTGAACAAGAAGGCATGTGTTTTATTTGGGGATATTCATTTCAGATACATACGCTGTACGTAAAATTAATTTGACTCATGAAAACTTTGCGAAGTTTTTGAACATAAACAAACTCAAACTGAATACCAATCAAACGAAAGCTATGATTTCGACAACTCAATATAACTTAATTGATATCAATCCCATTAATATTTAGATCTACGACGAAACTATTGAAATTGTGGAAGAATGCAAATAATTCGGCTTCAGTATTGATAACACTTTGAACTTAAAGAACACTTTCAGTAAATTGGTAATGAGATCTCGAAAAAAAATGTTTTTCTTCACTAGAATCAGTAGACACTTAAAATTTCAATATAATTTGACTGTTTACAAAACAATATTCCTACCACACTCTGATTACTGTGCTAGTCTAATATCGTTACTAAGCAATAACTCCATCTCCACACTACAAAAATTACGAAACAAAGGAATGCGCGTGTTATTGAAATGCCATGAGTATACTCATATATTATTGATGAATAATATTTTGAATTGAACGACAGATAGATTACAATATTTCACAATGATCTTCAAATTCAAATTACTCTCTGGAAAAGCACCACATTACTTCAACGACTTCGCCACATATGAGCATAAAGTCACAACTATGATACAAAAGAAAGAGATGACTTGGTTGCCTCACGAACAAACCTTGCAAGAACAATGAACTTTATATTTCACATTGCGCTCTTGGACTATAACCAGCATCCTTATGAAATTAAACAAAGAAACACCCTCTAATCAAACGTCTTTATCTCATAATCTACCAGTACACTATTATTCCAGCTGAGTTGTTCATTGTTCTCCTCTCTTTTGATTTCTGTATAACTTATTGCTACATTTTACTCACTATATACAACTGTATAGGTCATATATATTTTGTTTTGTGACTTATATATTTGTATAATCTTTATTTATATTAGTATATCTATTTCTCATAAATATATCTATCATAATTCACAATGCTGGCAATAAAAAACGGTTTTACAACCAATAACCAAGAACTGTGAATAACATAGCAGAATATTATCATTCAAGTTGACTGGAACATATTCTATCATTTATAAAAATACATATCATAAGAAAATTTTTCAGAGTTTGAATCATACTCTTAACTCGTAAAAACTTAAGTGCACTTCCAATAATCAAGATAGTCGTTTTGTCCATCTATTCACTTTTAATTTCATTATGTTCACAATATATTATTTAAAATGATATGATAATTATTTATGATATTGTAAAATATCTGATTTCATGACAATTGAGCTACAGGTAGACTAGTCCAAAATGTAGCCACGCGTCTTATGGCAAGCAAGTGTCCTTATTCTGTGCGGACGATATTTACAGAGCTTTCCGTTGAAATTGAGTATTTCCTCAATGGATGTGAATATCAATACTCCATACCATTGCTCAAATCGAATTGAATGGGAACTGAATCAAGAATATATTCGAAACCATTGAAAATAAGCACCGAAAACAGTTTCTACGTGAGTTCAGAATAGTGCCTTATGACTGAACGATGAATCACCAATTTATATTTTCAATTTGTAACATAACCGGTTGGTACTGATTTGCTCATTTGATAGGTTTATTTCGAACTAAAGATGAAGATTAAATCCAAGATTCTTCAGAAAACCCCATGCAAACTCTTTCATATTTCCCTTGGGCCCCCAGTGATCGAAAAACTCTGCTTCAATAATGAGAACTACACCATGGTTACCATTCCAAATGATTGTGTAACTTCACTAACGAGATGTACGGACTCAAAAGAGTGCACAAAAAGTTCTTATTGCCCAGGTGACATAATTTTATAGCAAACTTAGCAAATAAGACAATGAGGTCAAGACCATTTTTCCAAGTTTGCATTGAAAATCGAGGAGGAAAACAATTTGAATTATTGGGCAGAACCTGTATATTTTTCCTATCCAGTCCAAGGACTAACTGATATCTCATAAATCTACTACTACTCACCTGTTAGCTCACACGTTATTTTGAACTCAACCACAACTTACTCCTTTCATCAAAGATTATCATTCTCCCAGTTTGGGCATTCAGATAAACAGGAACGTCTTGACACGTGACAATACTGACGATGAATTATTTTCACAACCGATAACGATATAAGTACAAAATATGGATAACGCTGGAAATAAAACTTTTATACTGAGTATCAACTTTTTTTTCTTGAAGATTTTGAACTCGTTAGCAAAAGGCGCAATGAGGAGAGTAATTGATATATGTAAAAAGGTTTCATTATTCAACCAAAGTTCCCATTCTTATCGATTATAATGGAAATATTGAATAGTATCTTGTTATGAATGAGAGTTCAAAATTGTCAAGTCAGAAATTTCGATCGCTTTGTTAGCGATCTTTCGTTTCAGTAATAACAATTCCATGGATGGAATATTTCAAACAAAATAACCACTTCTTCGGAGGAATATTCATTTACCTGAAATCGCAATAAGCAGATCCTTCCTTCTCGTTTAGCGTAACCTTCAATTTTATCGCAGAGCCATCGTCCATGAAATCCTCAGCCTCTAGTACTGCCTCCTTGGTCCTCACTCTGGTGTCTCTCGCTACCTCTCTCAGCATATCTCTCACAGACAACTCGGCGTTGGTCTGGATGTGGCCCATGTAGGCCTGGACGACTCCCAAACCGTACTGGTCAATGAGTTCGCATACCAAATCGATACCTATCGATACAGGAAGTACTGCATTTTTCATTTCAAGTGAGTTATTCTGATATAAATGTTGAAGGCTACATTGAGCTAGGTATAACATTGGTCACTTCCATTTTAGAAATTGGTCTCACCAAAGGAACAACGTCAACTGCATACCAACTCATCATTATTTTGATAACGCATTATTTCGCTACCAGATATTTTCTCTTTTTGATATACATCCTTCCCGATTTCTCCCACGATGTTTGAAACTTGAGAAATTTCATTTTCCTTGGTAGCTTATTGAATTCACGAAAACCCTCAAAGAATAATTATTGTAAATAAAAATAATATAACTATCACTATAACAAAAAATGTGGTTTTTATCACTTGTTATCAGTTGGTAAGAGACAAAAAATATTCAATTCAATTTTATTATCCCAAGAAACATTACATGTTTATGAATAGGGACTAACACACAAGTACATAGTCAATAAATGAGATTTTATAAAGTATAAAGGAAAAAAATCCATACATTTAATGAAATTAAATATTTGTAAGCAGTCAAAATGAAATGGCTTTCAGAACTGATGAATACCAATGAAGGTAAAAACAAAAACATATAACTGTAGACTACATGCAAAATATATTGTACATTAGCTGATTAAAAATTGTTTGTATTTCTGCTTGAATTTCATTGTTGAGCGAAATGCTTTAATTGTTTCTGGAATTGAGTTATATATTATGATGCCTATACATGATAAATTGACTTTTTCCCAAAATCTGATTGTGTTTTATTTGTTGCTAGTAATTTTGTTTGTCTTGTGGAGTAATTATGGATATCAGCAATCTGAGTGAAAATAATATCTGACTTTTTACTATTATTTTTAATAGAATGGATGAAACAGCTGATTTTGAGTTTATGGAGAGAATCTATGTCCAATAAATTGTGCGGTTTGTATAAATTTATTGTTGATTCTAGATGAGGTAATTTATGAATACATTTAATTGTTTTGTTTTGTAAAGTTTTCAAAGTTTTGATAATAGATTTACTTGCTGTCCCCCAAATGGAGATGAGATAATGCAATTGTGAATAGATAAGGCTGAAGTATATATTTTTCAATAATGTGAGAGATATGTAGTTTCTGATCTTGTAGAAAATTCCAATGAGAGGAGATATTTTCATTCTAATTCTTTCAATATGTTTTCGCCATGGCAATCTCTCATCGATATATAAACCTAAAAATTTAGTTGTTTCTGTGTATTTTATCAATTGATAATTGAATACTATGGGATTAGTAGGAATGTTGATTGATCGTTTGGAAATATACATATAAGAAGATTTATCAAAATTTAGAGCTAATTTATGTTGATGAAGCCAAATGAGAATTTTATCCAGATCACTTTTCATATCATCTTTAATTTTATCGTAACTATCTGAGAAGTATATGAGAGTGGTATCATCAGCAAATAATTTGATCATTCCATTCAATGTTAAATTTGGTAGGGAGTTGATCTAGTTAAGAAAAAGTATTGGACCAAGAATGGACCCTTGAGGTACACCACAAGTTATATTTTGAAGGGAACTTTTTTCATTGTCAATTTGAATAAATTGTTTTCTATTGGACAAGTAATTTTCAAACCATTTCAGGAGTATTCTTATCGATAAAAAAGTTTTGTTCTTGAGTGTCTTCTGATTTGAATATGTGAACTTGTTCATTTGATCTTATATCATTCTTGAAAGTACGTTTGGTTGCCATGTATTTCGTATTCGTAATCGTTGAATGTAGACTTGTATTAAACATGGGCAGCAGTAGTCAAGAGGGATAATATGAGCGATTCATTAAGGTTTTTTTAAGTGTAACTATCCAACAACTCCCTGCTAGGAAGAAGTTAATCAATTCCATCAAAGAGCTTCCAAAGTAGGTTTCATTTCTTTCTCAAATCTCAAGTCGACATCAAGAAAAATACCAAAGTGTCAGCAACATCTGTTATGGGCAAAACTTCATTATCGATTCTAATATGGAGCCGGTTACTAAAACGCGTTCTGACACACTTTCTACTGTGATTTAGAAGAATCCATATCCAGACAACAGAAGTGGGAGAACTTGTTGAAATTATTGAAGTCGTGAGATATATCTCGGATACCTTCATCGAATGTATCGACCGGGAAAGAATTGTGTATCGTTTGCAAAGAAATGATGTTGGTCAATCTCATAATCGAGACGTGAAGGATACCATTTTCACCTCTAGAAGTGCTCAGAGGGTATTTTTATGTTTTGCCATTTGTACTCTCTCCGTAAGATAATTTTCCATCAGATTTGATTTTGTGAAGGGGTATTACATATGCTGCTTTCCACTTTCGAGGGAAATTACCCGACAAAATAGACCAATTTATCATGTGAGTTGGGTATTTAATATGTATATTATCAGCTCTAACATATTTAGATCTGATACAATAATGGTTTCACAAATGAATGAATGAAATCTTCACTGACTATTGTAAAGGAAAAGTCGTCCATACCGTCTTCTTTGGTACTCAGCAGTCTGTGCAGTATATTCTCATTGCGATCATGATGTGACAAAGATGAGTCGATAAAAAAATATTCAAATGTTCAACCTCATTCAAGTCATGAGGTATGTCAGTGTTTTTATCTTTCCGGTAAATATTGAGCTTTATTGATTCTTTATAAAAATCTGTTACAATTTTAACACGATAGTTTGAAGCGGAGATAGTTGTTTTTCATATTCATTGATCTATTGGTGGAATTTCTGAGTTGTTTGTAGTACGTCCAGTGAACTTCCTGTTAAATCACATTTCATCCCTCAACTTCATAATGAGCTTGATATCATCCGTTATTCAGAGCTTCTAAGTTTTTTGAAGTCAGGAGCATATTTATCAGATATTCCTAGAATCAAGCATGGATTTAACGAAATTTTGAGAGAAATGAAAAATGAAGACGTGAATTTTTCCACCCATTATCTAATCTATTATTGACAAAATAAGTATCAATAAACATGAATGAAAAAAAAGTTCAAGGTTAACATGAAAAGGCATCGTTTTCAGAACTTTTCAGTAGAAAATATATTGGTTACACCAAGGAAAGAATGAGCACATTTTTCGAGAGCGAGTGTCGTGACTCTTTGAAAACTAGGAAACAAACACAAGCTTGTTTCACTCAAAGAAAACTATCACGTGAGCTTATCAGTGGGCATATGGATAAATTACATCAAACCTTTTTGAAAAATTCGATTTTGGGTAAAGAAAAGCCGAATTTGAGTTGAACTCCTTCAAATAAATTGACATTTCTATGACACATTCATTCACATAACGCCAAATCGGTAATGATATTTTATAAACATGATTATTTTTGTGAAGCGAAAGAAGATTTGAGTGATTCTGCCTTTTTCTTTTCCAAGTTGATTCAAAAAGAATACAAAAATCCTATTAAAGAAAAAACATCAAACATTCAGCAATAGCTCGGTTGATATGTGTATATCATTCATAGATGTTTGAAACATCGACAATAAAGGAAGAAGACTATTTAAAACAGCCACTTTCCCGCCTATATACAGCGACAGGCGCTGAATCACATACAAATCGCATTTTCTTGTACAATTTGTATACCAAGCACTTCAAACCCAAACCATACAGATATAAATATCATGCATAGGACATTTCTATTATTATTGTCATCAATATCAATTACCTTTTTTATTGGCAGCCACTTGAGCCCTCAAATCCGACACGTTATCCGACAAGTTCCTTCCGCCGGCTTTCCTGATGGCTGCAGCGAACTCCGCCTCTTGAAAGACGTCTTTCCGCACCAGCAGGAACGATTTGAAAGCAGCGCCCTCTTGGTCCAAGCTCGTGGAATGCGGAGGCATAGACCCTGGCGTGATTCCGCCGATGTCCGCGTGGTGGCCACGACTGGCCACGAAAAATATGGGGGTGCTGCTGCCTCTACAAGGTGATGGAAGACTGTATTGAAATACAATGTGGCAGGAATTCATAGAATACACCTTAATACAACATAACATGAAAACTCCAACTGAAGATAAGCTATAAAGGTCGAAACGTGGCAGTGAAGTAAAATTGGTTTTTAGTTATTGAACACAACCCCAAACATTTTCCTGAATTCAGTGGAGCGCGAAACATCATTAAAAAAACTTCTTAACTAATAACCACGAGGCTTTTTATACCACACTGATATTTCTTGCACTCGGCGCGCGTATCACCAATAAGGTTAGCATCTTCAGGAGAAAAAAAATGATACTGAATCTGAAGATTGCAGTAAGTATAGTGGTTTTCACAATAAATGGTATTGACTGAAGGATTATAATAAAACCAATTAGACCCTTAAGTTCTAAAATCCGAGATGCACATCATAAATGTAAAAGGACCGGATTCAGGTAATTTTGTTTCTCAGAGAGGGATTGTAGAGGATTACAGCTTACACTTCTTGTTCATTTTAGTCTTTGTATTTCATTGGAAGTGTTCACTTGTGTTACGGCGTGCAATAATTTTATAACAATTATTTGTTATTACAAACATTGATAGCAAAGATATTATACCCCAACGTACAGAATAGGCAGTATGTGGCATCCGTGGATAAAAAGTAATAGTGCTTCTTCCAGTGGTTCGTTGAAGAAGAATCACTTATCTTGTGACGCGAAAATCATTATAAAAAATGTGTATAGTTCCTTACTTCAGCAAGGATATAACGCGGGTGCTGCAGCAAAAGTAACCAGTAATTTGACGAAGGTGCCTCTTACTTCAGTTAGACGATTTGTTGAAAATTTCATGGAATCAAGAAAAAAGCGTAAAGATTCCGGTGTCACAAAAAGTCTAGACGACTGGGAAAAAGATTTGATAAGGCGAAAAATCTACACTATGTACGATGAGCAGAGTGTCTCTACAATCAAAAGTCTGAAACAGCGGCTCATCAATGACGAAACTCACATCAACTGTGGCCTCACTACTCTTTGGCGAGCTCTGTCTGCAATGGGCTTTAAAAATCGCAAAATTGACAAGAGACAAGTAAGAATGGAATCCACACGTTTAATAAACTGGCGTTCTGAATATACAACGTCAATAAGAAAATACCGGTCTGAAAATCGGCCAATACTCTACCTCGACGAGACGTGGTTTGACACGCATGACACCCCTTCCAAAGGATGGTATGATTCCTCTGATAAGTGTAAAACAAAAGCACCATCAAATAAAGGAAAGAGAATCACAATATTACACGCAGGATCAGAAAATGGTTGGATCCCAAACGCTATGTGGCTTTCTGCCAAAAATATTAAGGACTCTTGTGTTGATTATCACGAAGATACAACAGCAGAGCTTTTTGAAGATTGGTTTAAAAATTGTCTGTTACCCAACATTCCGCCAAACAGCGTTATAGTAATGGACAACACCAGCTATCATAGTCGATAATTGCAAAAAATTCCTGGCTCAAAGAATACGAAATTGGGGATTCAAAACTTCATGGCTGCAAATGACATATATTTTGAGAAAAATTATACAAAAAAAGAACTTTTACAAGTGCTGCAGTCATTTTCTTTAAACAACGTATGTTTGTGATACAATTGCAGAAGAATTGGGACATACAGTGTTACGACTACCTCCCTACTACTGCGTGTTCAATCCCATAGAGCTTATGTGGCACCAACTTAAATCGAGCGTGCGCGGAAAAAATACTTCTCCGACTTTAAGTGGTAGTGTGGTAGAATTAATTAGGAACTGTATGAATGACATTCCTACCGAGAGTTGGAAAAGTTCTGTTAGTCATGTTATAAATGTTGAAAACTCGTACCTTTCTGTAAAATCAATTGCGCCAATTATAATTAATTCAGATAAGGATAGCGATAGCGACACTGAACTAAATATAGAATAGAATCGTAACATTTAAATAAATAACTTGTATATCTCCTACATTATGCAAAATTCAAATTTCTTAAGTTCGACCCTGTAGCACATTTGCATCTTTTACCAGATGATTTTCTACACAATGGGATTAAATCGGGTACTTTATTGCAGTTAATAAGCCAATACCATTTACTGTGAAAAATACTATACTATTTATATCTCATAATCTGAAGTAGTCGAGGCAAGCACTATCTGCAGAGATTATTTTTGGTCCATCTGGGACTTCGTTTATTGATTATTTCCAATTACTCTTTACGCAGTAAACTGAACAGCGAGCTAAATGAAACAGGCCCTTTGTCACCACTCATGTCATTTTCACATTCTGCTATATATATATATATATATATATATATATATATATATATATATATATATATATATATATATATATAAACTCTTCAATATATAAAGCAGCCTCGTATCGTGCACATCCTTGGTCAGCATCAGACTGTTTTCACTTCTGTGATCATTAGCCAGAGCTAACGGAGTTTTCTACCTTCCTGTCTTATGTGCTCGAAGCAAGTTTTTGTAATATTTCGAACCTGGGTAACTTTTTTAGCAATCCCGAGGAGTGATTTCATATGTCTCCGACTTCTCGTTATTTCCTTATTTATCCTCTGGGTAATCAAGAAGTTGTAGTAATTTATAAGAAGGTCAATATGACAGTTCCATGTGGGTTTACTAAAGATTATTCGCGGAAAACCAATGGAAAAGTTGAAGAGAAGACTGCTTTCACAGAGTTTTACAGCGGAAAATTGCACTGAAGCTGTAACCATTTAAACTGATCAAGGCTCACTTTTCAAGTGCCATATTTTTCCTGTGTTCGGTTTTGAAGTTTGCTGAAAATTTTGTCAACGTATATCCCTTCGACACCAAGCCCAATCAACCAGAGTGGGTTAGTTTCAAAGGTTTGCTTGTGAGCAAACGCTTTTTTAAAAACTTTTTGTAGAGATCAACTTTCCCAAGTGTATTAATTTTCTTCTCCTGAAGATACTCACCCTATTAGCGAAGCTCGCGTCGAGTGCAAAAAATATCAGTTTGGTGTTCAGTCTCGGGACTTTATCATATTATGATACACTCAAAACATTTACTAAGCAAAATTACGAAAATAATAGATAAGCAGCACACATTTTCATCGATCAAACTGGGTTCACTATTAACTCTCATCTTTAGAAGAGTCGAACATTTTCCTGAATTTTTTCCTAATCAACCTATATGCTTACTCAAGAATCATAGACCTAGTAAAAACGCCCGAGAGTCTAGAAATAGCATATTACATATAGCCCGCTATTTACTCTAACGTTGAAAAATTATTCAGAATAATTATGAGACGAAGTCGGACAAAGAAAAACCTTTGCAGATATTGCTTGCTTGCACTACAATAAACTGTAAAATACAAATAGTACTAGTCCTAAGATTCAATATTGATTTCCTTCTCCTGAAGATGCAAACCTTGTTAGCGAAACGCGTATCGAGTGCAAGTAATATCATTTCGCTGTTATTGTTAATGATCTCCAGAAAAAGTCCCAAGTTCAGACTTTACAATTCATAAAACAATCTACACATGACATCTGAAATGTGGTGGTGCTACTGTTGAAACCATAAAGAAGATAGTTTTTTGGATTCACTGGATTAGAAATTAAATTCATTTGTATAGAAGTAGTCTGCAATAATATATAGATATAGTCTACAATGATTTCGAGATTTTGTAGCTTAATTCACAACAAAAATAACAACATGTTATTATTTCATTATTATTATATTAGTGTGATTTCGACTGAGAATTTGTAAATCTAATTTGCCATGGCGCACATGTGGTTGATTTTTTTTTGACATTGAGTATGTAACTCCCGATTCCAGTGAAGTTTTTTCGAGGCCAGGATGTACAATCTTGTCACTTTTTATGTTCACAACAACAAATTGTCAACGTATACCCACTATATCCAATCATAATTATAATAGTTTTAAGGTCTTATTTTACTAATACCACACTTATTTTTTGAACATTCATTTACTAATACCTACAAAAACAGCATGAAATAACGAAAATCGCTAAACAAAAACAATAGACGATTTTATGTCGAACCCTATAACTTGAATGAACCGAACCCAATGCATACTCTCCACTTACTTGTAGAAAACCGGCGTGATAACCGTGAAGTCTGGCAAATGCGATCCACCAGCCCCAGGATGGTTGGATAGTATAACGTCTCCCTCCTCAAAGTTTTTTCTCGTGTTCATCTGGTACTGTACGGCTTCCTGCATGGCTCCCAAATGGACGGGGATGTGGGGAGCGTTAGACACCAACCCCCCATCGGCGCCGAAGAGGGCACAAGAAAAATCGAGACGTTCTTTGATATTGGTGGATATGGAGGTGCGTTGAAGAATTCTGAAAATAATTTTTTATAGTCCGGTGTAAACCACGAAATTTTTTATGCAATTGAAACAGGGGAAGAATTGAAACTGACGCACAAAAATTATAAGTTATGATCCAATATTAGCTTACGGCTTTCTTCAGGATAATGAATCCTGATGATCATGAAAAACTCACGGATACGGAAAGCCTCAAAACTTTTATGATTTTACAAAAAAAAAGATCGTTTATCGCTTCCGATACTATCATTTCAGGGCCGACTAATTTTTCATGTCATATTTTATTCAATAAAGCCGTATAAGAATGTATGGTCGAATCTTCACATTTTTTGTGGGAAATTGAGTGTTCCCATGTATTTAGTCGATTGCACCGCTAAAAACTGACGACTTAGTGCTAGAAGTTATGTTTCATATATCAGCATCGTTTGAACATGATGAGTTGAAACGTTCAAAATGATAATATCAATAATTATAGGCCAATATGTGTTACCAATTTCGTACCCATTTTTATGGTTACGAAATTATTGGAATGATAGAAACCAATGTGTTTCTTTGCAAATCTAGTTTAGTTCATTGAAAAACATTATTTGCGGAGTCCCGCAAGGATCCATACTATGACCTCTACTGCTTCTCGTATATATTAATTGAATTGAACATCACTGGAATATTGTGTTATTTGCTGATGATACAAATTTAAAATGGAGATTTTTCAGTATTCGAACGTCAAATGGAAAATGATTTGAAACAAATATTCGTTTGGTTGAATGTTGAACTTATTTTGAATATTGAAAAATCATCGTTCATTTTCATTGATAAAAATCCAATTTCATTAAAATCGATATTTTTATTGCTGGGACAACAAAAAATCGAAAGGTCAAGTAATATGACATTTTTAGGTATAAATATTGATGAAAGTATTTCGTGGAATATTTATAAATATTAACCTACTACGAGAAAAAAAAACTTTTTTGTACAATATTAGGAGCTTTATTCCTTCGAAATATCTATATTATTCACTGATTTATTCGAAATTACAGTATTTGATTATTGAGGCAAGGCAATGAAATGCGTTTTTCAATCACCTCATTTGGAACTGACGAAAAATATTTATAAACCAACAAACTGAAAATTTGTACCATTTTGCAATCGATTATGATTGAACAGAAACAACCTATTATGAAGTTTTCGAAATCTAATAATGTACATAATCACAGGTCAGCAATTTGTCAACTATAAATCTCAAGAAAAATGTTCCAGAATATCCTTTTTCCATTTTCTAAGGTGTTATCACATTCAATGGATTACCTATTAAAATGAAATGTTTTTTTGAAATGACCAAATCAAAAGTTGCTATGAAGCATTATTTCTTAAAATATTTATTTCGAAATTCAACTTTTTTGTTTTCGATTCATACAGAATTCTGATGTAGCCTTATATATGTTTTGTATATGTTCCCTATATATAAAGTGTACTTTCTTGAAAAGAAACGATTGTAATTATTGAAATAATTGTTACAGATACGTTTCTGTATGTTTCCTGGGGAATATCTTTCCCTTTTTCACATATAATACTTTTCGTTTGCTTTCACTGAAATCTCTCCGTCTCTTTCAATTTCAAGAGAGAAATGATCAAACGGTTTTTCATTTCAATACACTCTCACATCCTTATTCCACGTAACTATGTGAGATCGTGCTCTTGTGAAATCCATTCAGGATTTCCTTTTCCTTTCATAACATTCGATATTTTCAATGTTTGCTCCAGCACTTTAGGAACGACGACGACTTTTCATCACGTATAAGTCCACATTTCGATTCCAATTTGTAATAAATGCATTGTTGGCATAACGGCAACAAAACAATCAGTTCAGTAGGTACCAAATAAAAGTGTCATCATTACCATAAAAAAAAATTGACGGCTGTATCAAGTGAAGATTTTTTTTGAAGTGAACTGTGCTTTTTTGTTACTTGCTTATTATCACATGCTGATTGATTCATTTTCCAGAGTTTGTAGACCGAAGAAACAACGGTTATACAGTGAGGTCCATGAAGTATGCAAAAAATTGGATTTTTTTACTGATTACTTTTTGAAGTATTCAATATATAATGAAAAATTATATATTTTTCGAGAAGGCTAGTATGTGAAAAAATAAGTTTGAATAAATATTTCATCGGCGGTATTCTTTCTTTTCTATAAATTAAACTAACGGACGTTTTCATGTAACTTAACTAATTGTAGAGATATTTCGGCTAGTTTCATTATTTCAGAAAGGCCAAATCGAATTTTAAAAATTATATTCGAAATGAAACACATAATTCACCACTAGATTCAGAAAATTACACCGATTCTGATAATATCATTATATACAGGGTGCTACATTTAGATATAGAGAGCTGACGTCAAAATTAAAATTAAACTCGCTTTATTTCTTTCTGTCAGACGAAATATATTGTATCAGAATTGTCAATGTTCACCAGAAGGTAACATTAACATAAAACGGATTCATATGTATCACAAAAACAACGTCACAACGAGTTAAAAAAATCTGACTTCGTCGAAAGATACTCGCCCAGAGAGTAAATGCATTCAGGAATCAGGTACAGCTTCAATTTTTTTTTAATGCCTTTTGATGTTGTATGATTTTGAGGGATTTGGGTGAAAGGTTGAAAATCTTGACACCAATGCTTTTTGGAGCTTTACAGGCGATATTGATTCTTGATATATCGGAGGACGTGAATCATCACCACGACGGATATTATGTTCAAAAAAAATTCTGTTATTGAAAAATGAATTCTTGTTTCTGAAAAATGAATACTTCAAATGTCTATAGACCTTTGAGGCAAACCAATAAAAGAGAAAACATTGAAAAAACACAACGAACCGTGCCTTGCAACAAATTTCTGGAAAAAAATGAAAAAGATTCTGAATAGACAGAAACAATATATGTGTCTGCACAATAATGGATAATGATGCTTCAGTACCAATATGGTATCATCTGAAAAAAATTTGGTTTCACCCAAAATTCAACTTGGTGTCCTTCCTTTCACATCAATTCGTCGAACATTCTTATGAAACTTGAATGTTTGAAGCGATATGATCGATCATTTGGTCAGAGAAAAATCACGGCACACTGGAATAATTGTGATATCAAAGAAAACGAGCGCACACAAAATATCACCTCCAATTCACCATTGCATTCCTGAAATCATCTGAAAATATAATTTAATACCGCTTGTTACATTTGATCTCTCTTCCTCTCTCTGTTTCTTTTTCTCTTCTCTTTAATTCGTTCTGTTATAATTCATTTCTCTATCTCTCTTTCTTGCTTTCTTTCTCTCTCTCTTTCTCTCTAGACCCCTTTCCCTTTTTTCGTCTCTTCCTTCCATTTTTCTCTGTCACTCTCTCTTTCTCTCTCTCTGTGTTATTTCTCTCTCCTTCTATTTTTCTCCATTTCTCGTCGAGCTTCGGCTTTTTCAGCTTCACCAGTTTCACCAGCAAGATTTTCATTGACATTTGCGAAATGAATTTTTGTATAGTACAAAAAACGTTTCATTCATTTTATTTCTAATGACGCCCATATCACGCCTGTGAGATAAGCCCATTAAGAACGAGAACACCCTGTACATTACCTTCCCATCTGCTCCGCGATGCTCATAAACCGATGGCTGAATATACTCAGTTGAATCGAATCCAACTCCGGGCCAATTTCCTTCACTTTCCCAGTCCCAATAATGATCTTGATATCTCCATACTTGGTGATGGTGGCTGTACAATCGGGTTCCACCAATATCGTGCTCAGCTGGTCCATGATGATGGCCGGTCCCTTCAGTTCCTGCTGCGCTTTGAGATCTTTCAGGAGATAAATGTTCGTGTCCTGATAGCCTCCTTCGAAATAAACTTTCTTGGTTGATTTGGGAATAGGAGTGGAAGTTGAGGTTTCTATGGGAGCTTCCTCGTCTAGATCGCTTTTTCCGATACCCCTCACCTTCAGAATAAAAAACGGTTAGCTGATTATAGTTCAGACAGTGTCCAATTTTTTTGTGCAAGATTCAGCTTGATGAAAGTTTCGGAGATAATCAAAATTCAAGTAGAAGACAAAAATTCGCGGGGATTCTATGATTAACTATTATTATTACTATTATTTTTATAAATGAATCGTTTCGAAAACGTTGTTTGACCTACGGTTCAATTCGTGCCCTTGTGAGAGACTCACCAGGATCGTGTTTTCTGAATATGAAAACATAATCAACTTCTTCACCTGGTATCGGATCAGTTTTCTCGAATGTTCTAATGTCTTGTAGGAATAGTATTGGAATAGTTATGACACATTCGAAATAATAGTCAGAATAGTTAGGGGTTTTTTCCTTTCGAAAAATCAGAATTCACCGAAACATTTTGTAGCAAAAAAATTAAGCCCCACCGAAGCACATCCAGTCACCCGTTATTTTCAAATAACTAGTTTTAAATACCAACACTCAAAGGAGTAAATGAGGACTCTCCGTTGGGTTTTTCCGAGCGTGAAAGAATATTTTGCATTTGCAAAAATCAACTTTTTTTTTTATTAGCTTCACTGTAAAATAAAACTACGGCACTGACTTATAGTTGCATGAATTTTTTTTGGTGCGATAAGTTGCAGCGACTTAGTTATTTCTATGGTGAATTTGTTGCCGCAAACCACGAATATGTGGTGGCATCATTGTGAAGCATATTGATTTTGAACATTTCAATTATTTTCCGAGACTTGAGGAACCAAGTTGAGTAATAAGATGATTTAATCACAATATCAATTATTAGAAATGAATGAAATTATATATCAGTTGTGATAAAGTAGACGTTCATCTTGGTTACATTCAGTGTAATTTTTAATATTGGCAATGCAAACTGACAGCTACATGACATATCTCGCAGCAACAAGTCGCCGCGAGAAGTTGCAGCGACAAAATTGCATCGTCGAAACGGGGTGTGAATCGCCTAAAAAACACTTAGACTTCTCAACTGACCAAAACATCCAACACCCTTCACTAAAACCTGCCGTTTCGATGAAATGCCTCCCTTTTACATGCCGACCGATACAAGTACAAATTCTGTTCTTGAATAATGTAAATTAAAAATTCGTAACAATATTGATCTTTATAAATTCATGCAGTGAAAATATTCTTGAGTACGTAGATACAGTGATTTTCAACATAACAGAAGAAATTCAAATAGTCGAACGATTTTCGCGAAATCAATAACAAAGGTAGTGCCAATGTTATCTTTCACTCGAGAGGGCCTGAACTGCAAGAAGTTGAAAAAAATCGGAAAATTCAAATGAAAACTTTTTTCCGTGAGATTTACATTATTAATATGAAAATTGAGAAATGAAACTTTCTATGTTTTCATATCAATTATATTCGTGACAGTTTTATTATATACGGACATTTTCAAACGGATACTATAAACTACTACTAGTATAAAAGTTTATAGTATTCGTTTGATAATCTCCCTATAGGGGAAAACTATGGTTATGTTCGTTATAAGTTGTTTATAAGTGATATAAAAACAGGAAGTTTCATTTTTCAAATTTCATGATGATCTCCCACTATAAAGATCCAGCTACTCTCATCAATATAAAATAATATTACAATAATAATAATAATAATAATTGAAAGGTGTCGAATTTTTTGAAACTTTTCATTTCCCACCCTCAGGCGAATACAGGCCAATAAGCCTGATATAGTCCTCTTCGACCACCGAAGTAAGACGATATTCGTTATTGAGTTTTCGGCCCCTGCCGAAACGAATATCGTCCGAAAAGAGGAGGAAAAACGGACAAAGTACCAGGATTTACTTTACGAACTCCGCAGGCTCCACCCGGACTATTCTGTCAAGTTAGTGGTTCTGATTATAGGTGTTCTCGGTGGTTCCAGACCAACGCTACTCTCGGAGCTCAAGATCATACCGGCATGCCGTAATGCGGCAGAGATCTTGGCCGGCCGCATGCAGAAGGCCGTTATTCTCGGTTCGTTGCGTCTGCTCAGGACTCACGATTCTCGGAGCCAGTGACCACTTACCCCGCGGTGCGGGGAGTGGTCATTGGTTAATTATACTAGCGCGTCCGCCCACTGGGTCGGAGCAGTGGGGAGTACGGACCCGACTAGGCATGTTTAGACGACAGATAAATAATAATAATGAATCGACTTCATTCGTAAGAAAAGTCGTTGAAAACCCAATAGTATATTACGTAACGAGGGGGATGTGGAGCCTATTGAGCATTAGCAGAAATTGGGATCATAAGGCGTTAGCCGTTAGCAGCTATTCGCTAGTGCACGTAACTAGCCTTATCCTCGAGTTGCGTACTATACTTTTTCTACTTCCACCATGCTTGTGAGGTAATTTCTGCTGGTGTATCACAAATTTTTTCGTTATCCCTCATTTTCAATGATCACTGGATGACAGCAAGTAGGTAAAAAATCGCTCGCTTCACGGATATAACTACTTAGAAACAGTACCAATCTACAAACTGTTAAACAATAAACTTCCTGAAGAGATCATTTTTTAAACCATTCTACAAAGAATCTGAGAGGAAAATCCGCTGGATTCGGTATTTGGCCATTGAATGCAGTAATGAGATCAAATTCATCGGGTCAAATGTTACATATCTCATCGTTCTGAAAAACAATTTCGGAAACTGCAGCCATCAATTTAAAATACACGTGTATTCTAAATGAGCCATTACCTAACATCTGTCAAATACGTAATGACCGGTTAATATAGTGGTAGTAGAAAAACACTATTAAACGTCTTCTCAGGATCATTGCCTCATAATACTCACCCTTATGTCATCCACAATGACTTCCCTCTTCTGAATGACAAACCCGAACTCGGACTTGTAGCGATCGACGAACGTTTTCAGAAAATCTCCGTACTTGGGGGTGACCTCCCCCGAATTTGAGGGCGCACACATCAAAGCGCAATCCGTCCCGTCATAGCGCATATGCAAATAGGGCTCCAGAACGATGTGAGAGTCTGCGAAGCCCTGCTTTCTCAGTTCGTCCCTGCATTGATCAGAGAGTTTCGACAGTCGCTCGTCGAAGTACGAGAAGTTTTCGACCGAGTAGGCCTTGGCGCAAGGTTCCTGAGACTCGTGGACCACGTTTGCTAGAGCCATGCCGTAAGCTGAGAGAATTCCTGCGAAAATATGTGGTTCGATAAGAGTTGGTGAATGATTATAAACATTTAGTTTCATATTTCGGGTAGAGGAAATTCAAACCAATATCTGAGCAACAGGCAAACTCTGGAAATGCGTAGAAGAGCCATAATTTTTTTTATAATTTCCACCTAATTCCTCGCAATTCTATAATTCTCATTCAGTTGCTGTTTGGAAATTATTTGTTTAGAGACGAGAGCTGAGTATGTGAGCGCAAGAAAAAGGTGTAGTGCAACAATTGAAAAGCCCAAAATCATAAAATTCGTTCAAAACTTGTTGTTCTTGTATAACTTGGGGGTTTTTCCTAAGTCCTGGAGAACAGCAAGAGTTCAGCCAGTTCCTAAAGAAGGAAAGAAAACTCCAGCTTGTAGTTATAGATCAATTGCATTGCTTTCTATCATTTCCAAAGTCATGGAAAAAGCAATCAATATGAAGCTTATCAAATATATAGAGATCAACCAGTGACTTATTGACTAATGTTTCTCATATTTGGTAGCATTCAATCGAAAAACTTGGAGAAACGATCGATATCAATCTCTCAAAGGAAAACCATATGAAATTGATCGCAAAAGCTACTTTCTAGAAACTTAGATTTCTATTTCGTGCAAAGAAATACTTTACTTCTCGTCAGCTTGTAATGATCTACAAGGCTCAGATACAACCTGTCTTGGAATATATTTCTCATGGGTGGAGTTCGGCACCAGAACATTCATTGAGGCTTCTCGATTCCATTCAGAGAAAGGCAATCCGTCTTGTTGGTGATTCTTCGCTCACAGACACGCTCACTTCATTGGAGCATCGTAGAAGCGTCGGAGTTTTGTCTCTCTTCTATAGATATTTTCACGGTCGGTGCTCTTCTGAATTGTTATCGATCGTTCCACCCTAGACAGTATCTACACGGACGACCCAACGAGTACAGAATTCCCACCCCTTTGTTGAGAGCTTAGAAACCTGTCAAACCTCTCTTACTCAGAGATCTTTTTCCAATAGAACAGCTGAGCTTTGGAACTCCTTACCGAGAGAGGTTTTTCCTGAGGCTTACAAACTTCTAAAATTGAAATGTAATGTTAATTCTTATCTCCTGTCCCTTGACTCACGCGGTGTTACAGGCCTTCCCTTTCATGTGAATCTGCATATAAAAAAATATATAGATTTTGTTTGTTGGTTGTTGACATACCCAATCTGAAAATGTCATGAAATAATATTGAAATCTGTACAAGTATAGAAGGGCAGAATTGCGTTTATTGACAACAGCAACTACTAGCATAACTCAAATTTACCTATCAAAAAAATTGAAAATTCGAGCCAAGGAATATTCCAACCAAAGATTCAGTGAATGCACACACAAGCATGCCACTGTAACTTTCTACCAGAGCTGCTGTAAGAACAAAATAGAATGGCAATAAAGTTCAGCAGTTTATGGCAGTATAGCCAATAGGGACTATGAATAAAATTTCAATTTATCTCAAATATTTTTCTCGAATCTTTATTATCGTCACATCATATTCAAAATTTTTTTTTATTCACTTTCCATTCAAACCTTTGAAATTTTATATGAAAGTGGAAAAACGGGGAGGGAGAGTAATTCAAACTCACAAAACGTTTAACCTGAATGACAGCATATTTTACATCAACTCTCGATTTTTCGTGAGCAGAATTCGAAGGAGTGTAAAAGATATAATAGAACTGTTCAAAGCAATAAATGGGTAAATGAGGAAGTCAAAATTTCAAGTAGAACCTTGAAAGACCTATATAATCTTAAAAAAGTGCGAAAGGATCTTGAGATTTGTTATAAAATGGAAAAGCAAAAACATTTTAAGTTAGTGAAATCAACAAAGAAAGAATATTTTGGAAAACAAATTGATGAGTCTGATAATCCTTCAAAAACAGCTTGGAGAATTGTTTCAGAATTATCCAATAAACCAAAATGTAACACTGAAAAGATTTCAATAGAGCTTAGTGACACTGTTGTCGATTCACCCATAGAAGTCGCTAACAAGTTTAATGATTATTTCATAGAGGTAACCAAGGTATTGTCTGGTCAAATTGATAAGAGGAATCTGGACTTTCAATGTTTTGCGAGAAAAACTCCATCCCCTAGTAATTCGTTATTTTTAAACCCCTATACCGAATCTGAATTATATGAATTACTGAATAGCAAACTATCATTTTCTTATCACAATAACATCTTCACAAAAAACCAACACGGTTTTCTGAATAAAAAATCCACTACTACAGCTATATATTCATATCATAGAGAGATTGTGAATTGTATCGAGGCAGGCGAGTGCCCTGTTGGGATATTCTGCGATCTCAGCAGGGCCTTCGACTGTGTCGATCATAACATCCTCTTGAGTAAACTTTATAGTTATGGCATAAGGGGTAAACCATTAGCATGGTTGACGGATTATCTGTCTCATAGGAAACAATATGTTGCTATTAACAATGCAACCTCCAGTATGGTCGTCTCCGAATTAGGAGTACCTCAGGGGTCGATATTGGGACCTATCTTGTTTGTTTTGTACATAAATGATTTGGAGTATGCAACGCCTGGAACATTCATAACAATGTATGCAGATGACACGTCAATTATAATCTCTGACAAATCAGATTCAGTATTGGAAGAAAAATGTAACAAAGTTTTTGGGAGTATTAATAAATGGTTTTCTGCGAACAATTTATTTTTGAACGCGAAGAAAACAGAATCAATAAGATTTCATCATCGTCAACGGGAATGTAATGTCATAAGTTTCAGAACGAATGAATGTTCCGATACTGTAACAACAGAATGTGCGAGATTGAAATTTTTAGGTCTTCACATTGATGAACACTTGAATTGGCAGAACCACTGTGAGTTCCTTATCAAAACTATCAACTCTATCTCATATCAGTTTCGAAATATTAGGCAGGTTTTGAATGTTGATCAACTGCTGAGGCTGTACTACGATCAGGTTGATTCTAGACTGAGATATGGAGTGTGCTTCTGGGGTCTTTCCTCCCGCTGCTCCGATGTCTTTATAGCACAAAAAAAACTCATACGAATCATTAGTGGCTTAAGTCATCGTGATTCATGCAGAAATGCTTTTAAAAATTTAAGAATTTTAACTGTTCCCAGTCTTTTAATTTTTGACTTGTGCTTGTCTGTTTTTGAGAATAGAAATGAGTTGTTCGTACCGTATAAATGTAAGCACAATATTGATACAAGACAAAAAAATAATGTTTTTGTACCATTTGCCAAAACCAAATTAGCTTTCGAATCACCCGATCAAATGGCTCCACGTACATATAATTTGCTGCCAGATAGCTTGAAAGAATCTAAAACAATGCATATCTTCAAAAGAAAACTCAAAGATTTCCTTGTTGATAACTGTTATTATCGTTTTGAAGAATTTATGTGTATAAATAGGTAGTTTTCTTTATCTTTTTTTTCAGGAACTTTCATTATCCGATCTATTTTTTTGACGATTCCTATACAAATTTTATAACTTTGTCTAAAAGGAAAATAAAGATGTATTGTATTGTATTGTATAATGTTATATGGAATGCGCACAGCAGTTTATATATGACATAACATATATAGTGTCATTGAAATTGCCCCAAAAATCCTTTCTTACGTCTTTTGCATGATAATGTATACATAATATTATATTATCGAGCCTTACTCAAGTGTGACACGTTCATTTATTTTTGGAAATATCAAATGATTATAAAGTGATTTGATGTGTGTCATTAATCGATATGGGTTAAGTTAGTTTCAAACCGAATTTTCTACTGCTGAATATCTAAGGCAGAACTTGTTCACATTAAACTGTATATAAATGTAGCAGTATAAACAGGATATCTTGCACTAATGTTTTCGTACCTTCGCATCGCTTGGAATACAAAAAAACACTTCACCTGGTGTCTTTCTAAGTGTATTTTTGCACTTCGGTTCAATAATGGTAAGAAGGTTTGGTAGCTTTTTCCATGATCCATAAAGAAATGAAAATTGAAAATATGTCTTAGTAACTCACACCCTCACAGTAAACAAACACGGGACATATTCTTCGACTTCTTCTAAAGAGCGCGATACATGGTTGTTTATTTCATTCAGTGTTTTACATTTCACTTCAACCAATAATTTGGATATTTTCATGCCTCTTCATATACTCATCTACATTATCTGATCAATTTCACATAACAAAAAATCAAACATATTCCCTATTCCTTTGCAGATTCCAGCTACTGACTCAGATTCAGAAATCCAACATACTAAGTCGAAATTTGGGAACATGGCTATTTTTGTAAAGATAATGAAGTCTGACTATTATTTGGCTCCTCTCCGAATGAAAAAAAAAATACAACTCCTAGGAAAGAAGTGAAGTCAAATAAAATTTACAAACACTCTCTAGTGATATGTGTGATTTTTGCTTCTGCGTGGTGGCTGCAACCATATAGCCCCTTTGTATCTATTGGGTCTGATCACTAGATACCTGTATATTTTGTTGTTTGGTGAATCATAATAGAAGAATTATATAAAAATTTAGAGTTAGACATAGTTCATTTGAGGAAACTAACGTAATATTTTCTGAATGTCAATTACGAATTTGATTATACGAGAAGTTGCTGAATAATTGGACTTGTTCTATCCAAAAAGAACTGTTTTTCAATAGACGCAGCAATTTTTCAGGGTAGATTGAAAATCTGCCCTTCAACAATTGTATAGATTTCAATAATAATTCTTATTTTTTCAGATTGTGGTGGGTTACAAACTAAGAAAACTACGGAACAAGCGTTTCATTAATAATTCAAATGCGACGTTTCTTTGTCTTGTATAAAATTATGTTATCAATGAGATAGACTGATGTACTGTCTTTTATTGTGTTATAATACAAATTTTCGTAACTAACACCTCTCTTTTGCAGAGATTTTTCCTCTAGAAAGGAGAACATCCGGCCGAAAAATCGCCAGTTTCCTATATTATTTCTTTTGTTTTTACACTTCATGTTCTGAATGTATTTCCGTCGTGTGCATATTTATATTGTACGTTATTTACTCGTATCCTGTCGCCTCCCGAAATATTATATCAACTTCTACGCTTTCAGAAAGTTTGCATTCTGCTCTGGTAGAGCGGAAATCATAACTGCATGAAAGCACTCCGTCAACAATAAGTGCAACGGGAACGGCAATGTCGGCTTTCTATTCGCAGGATGTTTTATTCTGTGAAATTCACTAGGATCAATCTCCATCTCATGTAGGCTATTCGTCAATCACTAAAAAAGTGTAATATAGGTAAAATCATTATTCCTCAAATAATTGCATTTTTTTCAGGTGCATAACCAACGAAATATCAAGCGTTTTCATAATGGCCGTGTCTAGAACCACGCTAACGTGGATCTTGGTTTCAAAATTCCTTCACTTGAAATGAGTCATATGAAGAAATCCACGATAATTGCACGTCGACCATTTCCTTATGATCAATCCAAGCTGATTTGACGTGGAGCATTACCTTTGTGATCTATACTACTATTATAAAAAGGTAAAGTTTTCAACTTTGTGTGTTTGTAGGGGGTAAGGTAATCTTCAAAAATACTAATACGATCATGAAAATTATTTCACTAACAGATAGCCACAATATTTATGAGTAATATAGGCTATATTTCATCATGATTGAACAAAAATTTCAGTGAAAATAATGTAAATCATGTCGGAGAAAAGTGGGCGGAGATGAGATTCGCGGACAAAAGCAAGTAAGTTTTGAATATAAAGAACAAAATATGTCTTAAAAATAAAGGAAATTGGATTTGTGGGTAATGTTCGGATGATTTGAGGAATCCACCCCCCTATATCTATCTATCTCTATCACTACCAATTTTATCGGGAGAGCATCCAATTTTTATATTTCAAATGGAATCTATCTTTTTTTGGAGATATCGATTCCAATTATATATCATCATCATACTTTCAAGTCACAATCTGCTGGTATATTTGAGATTTTATAAAAAAATACTTTTATTTCCCTCGTAATAAAACATTTCATGAAACTATGCTATGGAATATCGAACAATATCATGTGAGTAACAGCAATTCACGGCCAAACTTTTCACACAATATTTCTTATGCAGAGTAGCTATTTATTGAATTAAATTTTTCTTCATATTTCAACATCAAGTCTATCATTTCTCCAATACAATTCATGTTTTATATTTCAATATGTATTGGAGTTTCTTACCGAATTTTAAAATTCCTCAATTAGTATTTAGGAAATGATAGGCTTGATGTTGAGAAATGAAAAAAAATAAAATTTCAAAAATATTTAGCCCGCATTAAAAAGTATTGTGTGAAAAGGGTGGCAATGGATTATTGTTACTAACATGATATTATTCAATTTTCAATAGTATATTTCATGATGATGTTTTGTTACGAGGGAAATATAAGAACTAATATTTAAAAGTACATTTTACCTGCATATTTGTGCACGAAAACAGTAGTCATCCCCAAAGATCTCGCAATGGCACAAGCATGTTGTCCTCCTGCCCCACCAAAGCAAGCTAAGGCATGCCGAGCTGTATCGTATCCTTTCGCCTGAGTCAGAGCTCTGATTGGTCGACACATAGCTTCGTTCGCAACTTTCACAAATCCCATCGCTACTTCCTCTGTAGTCATGGGATTCTAGACAAAAAAAGATGATACAAAATCTATGCGAATCAACTCACTAGGTTCAATTTATTTCCCACAGTGACGAAAAATTCATATGTTTATGAAAACATTCTGATTTCTTTATAGTTTACTAAACAAGTAAGTAGGCGATTCATATCCACACAAGTTAGGATATGAATTCCACCAATCACAGAGCACAATATACTTGGTTACCAGGGACTTTGTGATAGTGAATCTGAAATTTAGCTCTATAGCTCACCTACGTATTTGATTCTTGCTCTGATTTTATCATACCTTAGATTTATCTTGGGCGTACAGAAACTCGTTTATATCTCCAGTGAGTTTTCCCATCTCTTCAATGGTTTGCTTTTCGTCCAGAGGTGAATCTTCATTCGGACCGAAAATATTGGGGAAATACTCCGGTAGCAGCCTACCCAGTGCCAAGTTAGCATCTGTTACTGTCAAGGGACCACCTTTCTTGTAGCAAACCGGACCAGGATGAGCTCCAGCTGATTCGGGGCCAACTACAAACATGCCAGATCTGAAAAAATATAATATTTTCTGCTTTCAATCAAAACACAGCTAGTTACTTCTGCACCGATCTTCAAATTAATCCTAAAGGAGAAGAGGAGGTTTTATGACACCTTCTTTTTATATCCATCTCATACAAAATAATGCCTATGACTGACATATATCTTTACTCATTGAACGTACTAAAAAATATGCCTTATTTTATTCAAGAACTAGAGGACCTCTTACTACTACGTTATATCATCACCTGAAGAAAAGCATAGATCCTCCACCAGCCGCCACTGTGTTCACGTCGAGTTGGGGGGCCTGTATCGTCACTCCAGCAGTGGTACTTTCGTATACATGTTCGTAGTTACCAGAGAATCTAGACACATCAGTAGAGGTACCGCCCATGTCGAAGCCGATGACGGGTAGATCTGTTTCTTTTTGCCATGTTGTAACAGCATAGCCAACCACCTAAAGTAAAAGCGTCAATGATGAAGAGACTCTAAGTACCACGAAAAGTAGTGTTTTATATTGGGGTAAATTCATAGGTTCGACTCATGCATAAAATATAAACAACTGATCAAGTGGCCGATGGCTGTTGAAGAGTATAAATGTTCGGCATATGAATGGATGGCTGTCGACGAACCTATTTTTGTACGGAGCAGTTTTTTCTTGTTGAACCGCAGTCAAATCGTAGCCCATAAAAACGATTGTATCATTGGTTTAACTACTGATGACTCAATGATTATCTTCCACCATCTGAATGGATGGTTGTCGACAAAACTCTTTTTGTAACAAGCAGTTTTTTCTTGTTGAAACGCTGTCAAATCGTAACCCATATAAGCGATTCTATTATTGGTATAAACATTTGATCAATGAATAATTTTTTTAGTTACATCCAAATGTAACAGAAGAAAGAACATTGTTTCTAAGAAGGCATGAGTGTAGCGTCCCCTATCCTTGTTTAGAGAAACAGACCAGGAAACAAGAGACATTTTTACTAGAAAGATATGGTTATCCTGTAAAGTAGAGTCCATGTAAAGTCTTCAATAGTGGATTTTTTTATATGCAGATTCACACGAAAGGGAAGCCCTGTAATGTTCAAAGAACACCGCGTGAATCAAGGGACAGGAGATATGAATTAACATTCACTTTGAATTTTTGAAGTTTGTAAGCCTCAAAAAAACCTCTCTCGGTTAGGAGTTCCAAAGCTCAGCTGTTCTATTGAGAAAAGATCCTTGAGCAAGAAAGGTTCGACAGGCCTCCAAGTTCACAACAAAGAAGTGGGAATTTACCGACCATACAAATATCTATAGAAGAGAGATAAGTCTCCGACCCTTCTACGATGTTTCAATGAAGTGAGCGAGTCTGTGAGTGAAGAATCAACAACAAGACGGATTGCCTCTCTCTGAATAGAATCGAGAATCCTGAATGATTGTTTTGGTGCCGAACTCCACACATGAGAGCCATATTCCAAGAGAGGTTGTATCTGAGCCCTGTAAATCATTAGAAGCTGACGAGAAGTGAAGTATTTCTTCGCACAAAATAGAATCCAAGTTTCTGGAAAGCACCTTTAGCAATCGATCTCACATCTCATTGGGTTTATGAAAATATTACGTAACGAGGACGATAAGTAGCTTATTACACACCACCAAAAAATTATTTTCTCGATTTACGATGCAGACTTTGAGATACAATGGACTTCTACCACAGGTTATTTTCTCGAGTTTTGTACTGTACTTTTCCTACCCCACCATGCTTGTGAAGTAATTTCTGGTGGTGTAGCACAAATATCTTCATTATCACCCATTTTTGATGATCGACGATTCAGCAAGTTATGACAGCAAGTTTGTAAATAATTTCTCGTCCATTCATGGATATAACTAGTTTCAGTACCAATTTACAAACTGTTGAATAATAAATTTCCCAACCATATGATTTTAGAATCAATTTCACAGAGAATTTGGAGCAAACATTCGCCTAATTTCACTTTTGGGCAATTGAAGGTAGTCATGAGATCAAATTTATCAGCTGTCAAATATGTAATGACCGGTTTAAAATAGTGGCAGTGGAAAAAATAAGATTACTTGATGTATCTGTCTGTACCTGATGGTGGACTTCATTGACGTTTCTGATACTTGCCTGAATCTTTCCGAGACCCTTCCGTTTTGTTCTCAAGAATATGATATCATTTTACTCATTTGAAACAAGTGGAATGTGAACATAGAGCATATTAATTCTCGATAAAAGCAATCAATCCTAGATTCATCCAGCCAGTTAAGTTTGGAGAACATTATCTTCAGTTCGACTCTCAATTATCCAAAGCTCTTTTGATTGTAGAACAATAATACTTACCCCTCCAGCTGGTCCAGACAGAATGGCCCGAGCACCATTGAAGTTCTGCATTGGCGTCAATCCACCATCGCTCTGCATGAAGAGGACCCTAGTCCCCTCCAAATTATTTTTGAAACCTTTGGAGAACCCCTCCACGTATCTCTTCACGTGTGGTGTGAGATAGGCATCGGCGCAAGAGGTAAATCCCCTAGGCACGATCCTAACCATCGGGATAACTTGGTGAGATAGCGAAACATGCGCAAAACCTGCAAAAATATAGATATTGGTAGTTTTTATTCAGTGTGAAACAAGTACAATAGTTATTTTCCTTCGAGCACTTCCTACACTGGTGCGGTAATAGTATATTACACACCGAGGTGGGAAGTGATTCATTCCTTTCGTAAGATCAGTAGTTATTTATGATCTCGAGGCAGGGATGAAACTTCCTACCGAGGTTTGTATACTATTTTATTTACAACCATCATATTTCGATTAAAATTAATAACTCTCTGTTTCGTTCTGAATATATCTAAAATATTACATTTAACGACAAATTACCAAGAACGCGGTTTTATCAGAATAATCGAGTAGATATATTGTTACCGTGACTACGGGGTATACAATTGTCACCAATATAAATAAGTATCAGATAAAGTCAATAAATGTCAGATTTTATTCATTTATTTACCAATGCAGGGGTTGCAAACAGACTGAACAATCCAAAACAGAACCCTCTACTCAATAAATCAGTTTAGTGGGTTGTCAACAAGAAGAGAAAAAATAAATACAACAAACAAACAAAAGTAAATCATGGAATAGGCAATAATAAATTCTGTTAAACAATATTGTGAAATCATTGAGTCTATAAATCACTTACAAATGGTCGATGAAATATTTTTTAATTTTTAATTTGAAACACTTCAAATTAAGTTCGAAGTATTTAATGTCATTACATGTGCTGTTGAATGTTCTAAGCATCCTGCATAGTGGTGAATTTTGAGCAGCATAGGTTTTTTTGAAGGGTATTTTGAAGAATTCTGGATTTCTCAGTTGTCTAGTTTGGACATTGAATTCAATTTTGGAGAATAAATATGGGCCCTGCGCAAGTCCCTTCATGAGTTTGAAAATTATAATCAAGTCTATTACGTTTCGCCTATCTTTAAGGGGTAATATGTTATGTTCACGCATTAGTGGGGTGTAGTCACTATTAATGATTTGTATATTTGATTTATAAGCAACGTATCTAAGAAATTTTTTTTGTACTCTCTCAATTCTATCTATGTGGACTTGATACCGGAGATTCCAAACAACCGATGCGAAGCAAAGTTTACTGTGTATAAAAGCATAATAAATACTAAGAAGGCACCTTGTGTTTTGGAAATTTTGGCAACTTCTTTTGAAAAATCCTATGATTTTGTTGCATTCGTTAATTGTTTTTTCTAAGTGTGGTTTAAATGTTAATTTAGATTCCATCAGTACCCCTAGATCTTTCACTTCCGTTACAGATTTTAGTTCATGGCGTTTTATTTTGTATTTGTAGATTTGAAGTGTAGAATAGGTGAAATGAGGGCGGGAAGTAGAGGTGTGTAATGTGACACTTCCCAACCTTCAATGACGGTAGTGAACTATTTTCGTTTTACAGAAACAATAGCTGACAATATATTTGATATCAGTCGCTGATAAAGGTTTCCCAGGTTTGTATACTTTTTTATTCACAACCATTGAAAACACAAAGTCGGAAAAATGTTTTACCAACCTCGTCTTCTTCAACAACATGGAAGTAGGTTTGAAATAAACACAGTTTTGAATGATCTTGAAAAAAAATCAGTGGGTATATTTTCTACATTTATGGTTTGGCAATAGAATTGGTGTCATTTTTTTATATTGAAAACGTATTCATATTACCAATATTTTTTGCTATTCTCCCGACTTCCATCTCATGCTCGTAATACGTATAACTATGAGCCAAAGCGATTGATATGCTTCTTATTCCTTTCTCTTTGATCCTTCTCAAGTCCTTCTCTACTTGTTCTGTATCGAGTTCTCTGGTGACGTAGAATTTTTCTCCCGTTTGTCCTTCCACAATTCTCCATTGGTTTGCTTGCTTTCCAAGTTCGCATTTTCCATTTAGTACTGGTATAATACGACAATCAACTTCTACTACTTCCGAGTAAAGTATCTCTGGTCGCCGTATGTTCTGGAAGATGTACAAATATTAATTTGAACCACGAAGCAACATAATGAAATTAATTAAAATGATGAAAAATGAATGGGTGATAGAAAAAAATAATAATAATAATAATTAATTCACCATTGGAAAACATGCATATAAACAGGTAAAAAATAACAAATAACATCATGAAAATAAGCGAATAAATGATGGAAATCCCACAGAGGCAGAGCCTGTACGTGGCTATCGAATATTTAATATTTTGGATACATCTAAATTCACGAAAAATAAACATCAGCACCTTTCCATTTAAAAAACTATTAGAATGAATACAACCTATTAAAAATGAACTGACATGAGTATACATATGCACACAAACACACATATAAAAACACACATACATACACTCACAAATACACATGCAAACTAACTATTTTTTAAGTCTATGAGTTCATTTATTTCTTTTCTCGGGATCTCTATTATCCATTTTTTAATTTTTGTTTTGAAGAGTGCAATTGAGTTTAGTAACCTGAAATGGTAGGGTACAACACTATATAATTTCGGAGCAAGGTAAGTATAACTGCGTTGTCCAATGGTTTTTGACATTCTTGGTATGTCTAATGCATTCATCTTATACCTGGTATTATAGATGTGGTCAACAGGTTTTGCTTCCCTTAAATTTTTTTGCTGGTATATAATCAGAGTGTATGCAAAAATTTTCCTGACGTCCATCAACTCAGATTCATCATATAAGACTTCGCTCGGGTAAGTGCGAGGTTTATTCAATATAATCCTGATAATCCCCTTTTGTAGTGTTTCTAAATTTTTCAAATAATAATTAGTTACTCCACCCCAAGCAATCACACCATACAATAAGTGAGTATGCACTAATGCATGATATATTATTTTCAGATGTTTGATACCGAGAATGTTCTTTAAGTATTTGAACTTACATACCAGGTATCTGAGTTTTTTTGTTAGATTATTTATATGAGCGTTCCATCTCAGATTACTATCAAGAGTGACACCTAGATATTTGACAGTTTCTGATGATTTTATTTGTATATTACCATCGTTTGTTGGAATATCTATATTCTTATAACTGGGAAGATTGCTCTCATAGCTGGTAAAAGGCATGAATACAGTTTTTTTCAAATTTATAGTAAGTAACTTGCTTTTGAAATAATCCATGATGATAGGAAATGCACCAATAATTTTTTCCCTCAGATCACTCCAACTTTTATCTTCGAAAAAGAAAACCGTGTCATCAGCAAAACTAGTGATTTCAGCCGGGATGGATATTTCAAGTAATGAATTTACATACAGTATAAACAGAACTGGCCCAAGTACCGTTCCCTGAGGCACTCCATAACTGACATCTCTAGTTTCGCTACCTTCATTTTCAATGGAGACACATTGTTTTCTGTTCCTCAGGTAACTTTCCATGAGCTTGTATGTTATTCCCCGAAATCCGATATTCTCGAGGGTTTTTAACAATTCAGTGTGGCTAACAGTATCGAATGCCTTTGCGAGGTCTACGAAGAGACACACGCTAGGTTTTTTTTTGTCTAACGCATTATATATGTTCTTCGCCAGATCCGCTATAGCATCCAGAGTTGATCGGCCTTCCATGAACCCAAATTGCTTTACAGATACCAAGTTAAACTTTTTTATAAAACTAACTATTATACTTTTGATTATTTTTTCAAAAATTTTTGATACATTCGAGAGAAGCGATATTGGTCTGTAGTTTGCTACTTCGCATCTATTCCCAGATTTGTATAGTGGTTTTATAATTGCTATTTTCAAAGCATCAGGAAATATTTCTGTTTTTAGAGATTGATTTATGAGATATGTGAGTGGTTCCGAGAGGTATTCAACGCATTCTCCTATATTATCTATCCCCGGTGCTTTATTACATTTCAGTTCTCTCACAAGACATGCAACTTCGAGCTCATCAGTTGGATACATATATATAGAATTCGAATTTCTGGTAGAAGAGAATGTTTTATTATTTATTCCAATTTTTTCAGCCAAATTAGAACCCACAGTTGCAAAAAATTCATTGAACTACTCAGCTATCTCCTTTTTCTCTCGTATGAGGTCACTTTCAATTTTTAACTCTTTAATTTCCACAATACTTTCTTTATTCCCTAGATTTTTCACACAGCGCCATATGTTTTTAGGACAATTCCTATTTTTTAGTACCTCTCCCTTATAATGTTCACATTTGGCGGTTCTAATGATATTGTTTAATCTGTTTTTGTACAACTTGTATCCATTTTGAAGTTTTTGAAATTGATTCAAAAATGATATAAATAAATGATGATGAAATAAAAGCATACAAAATAATTGAAATTGAATTGAAAAGTAAATAATAAATTGAAAAAAATCAGGAATATTACGAAACTAAAAAAAAAAATATTTCAAAAAATAATTGCTTGAAAATAAAAATAAAGAAAATTCGGCAAAATTCAATCATTTGAAGCTGAAAAGTAAAATCATAAATGAAATTAAATCATGACAAATATGAGTATAATAAAAATAAATAAAAGATATTGACTAACCAGATCGAATATTTTCGGCCTGGCCTGGTTCCCAATTGGTAGAATATCTTTGAAACCTCTGTTTGTCACGAATGCCATTTTTTCACCTTTTCGTTCCAGAAGGGCGTTGGTGGCCACTGTTGTTCCCATTCTTATCCATTCTATCAACGAGCTATCGACACTGCCATCACTCGTTAAGGCATTACCAGTCTCCTATACATATGAATGAATAAATTATTATAATCAAAAGACTATCCAATCAATAGAGAATGCTCAGCGGGATATCAACTTCAAGAATTTAGTGTCTCCTACTCGAATCAATAAGTTATAAACCTTTTTTAATTTTTTGCTGGTAACTTTCAGTCTATGTCTTGATAATAAATGGAAAGAAAATAAGTAGAGATATGCAATATAAAGAAATCAGGTGAATTCAAGTGCCAAAAGTACTAATAAAAAACTTAGTTTCTTTTTCCAACGAACGAGTTCGTTATATCATTTCAGTTATGACAGATATGACCAGACTTCAGGAAATGAATTGAAACCCATGTATTACATTCGGATAAACAATAAAATCATCTTCATTTACTAAGGGCGGGTACTTTACGACCTGATCAACAATCGGTTAAAATAATTGGTGGTCTATTCCCAGCACCGATTATTTTAATGGACTGTTAATCAGGTCGTAAAGTTCCCGCCCTAACTCGATAATTTCTCTGCAACACAAAAAATAGGCATTTGATCTCTTTTATAGATATTTCTACAGTCGTTCCATCCCGACTGACATATCAATGTCTTTGTCTTTCAGGAGTTGTTATTTGACAAGTGGAATTCCTTTCTCGGGGGTTATTATTTTTCGGCTTCCTTTTCCGAATCAAAAATATAGAAATCACAATTTCTATGAATGAAACTCAAAAAAGTACAAACTCTCTCTGTTGATAGGAACGTGTATATCACCCAAAGCATTTGATTCATTCACAAAAGGAAAAAGTCATGAGATCAAATATATTAGGTCAAATATTACATATCATATCATCAAACTTCTTTACGGAACTTGACCAATCTAGTTTTTTTTTTCTATTCAGTAACATCGTGGCGAAGGCTTTTTTCCACCTGAGTAATGAGTATTTACCATATTCTTCGGGTGTTTATAACCGATTATTGTCAGAAATTTCAAGAAAGTCACCCCGAAAAGAATTTATTTTTGTAATTTTCAGATATATGTTCCATTTTTGACTCACTTCCTCCAAGATCCTTCTTATACCTTCGGTTGGTGCATCATCGTAATTCTGGGGATCTTCTGAGAGTAGTTTTAGCACGCGAATTTTGCCACCGGGGCACTTTGCAAACACATCGGTGAAGGTACCACCACGGTCTATTGCAAAGCGAAATTTTCTGTTGGAAGCCATCACCTGCAAGAAATAATAAGTTCAATCAGTTTCAGTCATAGTAATTATTATTTTCATCCAAAATTTTAAAAAATATTGACGGTTTAGTGGCCAGCACGACCTCCTATCATAAGGAAAGCCAGTGTTCAAATTTCCGCCACGGTACCACCGTACTGGGATTCATACGTTGGAAGATGAACCCTCGTTAATCCTTTGCTCGCACAAGTTTCGACTTTTGAGGGTTGAGGCGAGAGCTGGTTCACAGAAAATCCCATTCTAAACACATGTCTTAGGTTTTACAGAGCGATGCGCTGGTTTGCTACCCCATAACTAGATCTCACTACCTCTGAGAAGGGCAATCACCAAGTCCAACCATCGTGTTGTCTGGTGATAATACATAATAAGCCTTGTGCACGCGCCAGTCAAGTATTTTTATTGTTATTGTTACGAAATCTCCTAGCGCCGGCCCTGTTGCTCGTAAACGCAAAATAATATGAGGGATTGAAGAGAGAACGTCAGTTTCTAGTAATTCAAATTTTCACAAAGCGTTGAATAGTTTAGCTGAGCAATTTAAGTGATTGTATTGTATTGTGTTGTTATAAAGAGTTGTTGTAAAAGTAGTTTAGTGTTGTTTGAAGCTTTAATAAACGAACCCAAGGAAATATCGTTACATTATTGTTATTGTAGTTACAAATGAAAACAATCGCCTGTTTCATCACGCAAAATCACAGATGTTATAACACCCCGAGGATGTATTACAGGACAGGAATTTTCAAGGAAGGAAAGTGCATATAATTTTCCAGGTCCCTGTCTATGCCTTTGAAATCTTTATAATGAATAAATTATGAGGCACCATGTATTACAATTGTTCACTTTACTTAATGCACACAGCACCCAACAATGGAGAACAAAACGTTGCTTGTTGCCCTAGCCCAATTTTCACAATGAGCTTCGTGAACACAAGAATGCTGCTGTTATTAATAATGATGATGGCAAACGGGCTTTATTCATCGATAAGTAAATTCACGTAATGTTTTGGATTTGTAGTAGATAAAATAATTCCTTCAGGCCAGTCTCAAACTACCTACACAGTATAGGTTTTGGCTGGCACCTGTCAGAAAACAACTACTTCCCTGGCTAATACCTTCTGTGTATGCAGTTTGAGACTGGCCTGAATTGATCAAAAAATGCTTTGATTTAACGCCAGTCTTCAAGTATGCCCATCGACTATGTCGAATGTATATATAAACACATGGATTCAACAAGTTCACATATAAGAGAACTTCAGAATTAAAACCAATAAAAAATATGGAAATATTTCTGAAAATGTTACTATCGGCAGAAAAATATCAAACGGATTTTTTCGGCTAGATCAAAACAATTATGAAAAACTTTTTCTCGGTTCAGTCAAATTGATTGCACGAAAACCATTGTTCTATTTATTTCGCCTCGCTTTTACCAAAAACGCATTCTTCTCCGTAGGATCGAGCTCATATACAGTGAGATCATACAAAGTTATATCCACTCTTAACTTTTGAACGGACAAGACAAGGAGATCGAATGAAATTCACAAAAAAAAAGGTATTCATTTTATCACTTTTTTGATGAAGTATCATGTGACGTCACTCACCGTCAAGGGGAAAGTATCAAATTTATTTTTCAAACGGAAGAGAAGGTCTTGTGCAGAAATGATTCAATTCTCTCACAAGGCTGGTTTACTTTCAAAAAATCAAATCAGCCGTTCCTGAGTTATAGGCAGGTTTATTTTATTTTCTATTATCTTCGAACGAACGAGACTTGATAAGTAGAAACTTGGCTATTTTAGTGGAAAGAATGAACTTTGAGGAATATTTTTTTTGCTTTCTTTCTTTTCTAGAACGATACTTGATTTAGATAGAAATTCAATTCAAAGTTGACCATGACAAATACTAACAGAATATAAAAATTAAGAAATGTGTAAGACACGATATTATAATATTATGAACGAAGCACGATATTTGCTCAACCAATTGAGACACATTTTATATAATAAAGGTATCCTACCAAAGTTTCATATGATGGTATATATAGACAGACACGCCAATATTTGAATAAGAACAATATATAGTCAAACAATTCTCAGTAAACAACCTGGTAAAACGATGCCGCACGAAAGTTATTGAATATTTTCCATCAAAATGGCTGAGTTGATTTCACCGGCGCACCTCAAGACTAAATGTACAATAATTGTCCTTTTTTCTGTAAGAACATTGTCAGCTGGAATATCTAAATAGCTCAATAACTCATTGACTTTTCCTACATTATTACTACGAATGACCCTCTATGAATGTTTCTGGGCACGCCGGTGAGTGTTTGGAGTGTTAAGTAAACGCCAATATAACTTTTGAAACTGGTAATGTCATCTTGTGGATGGAGGTAGTAATAGTGAGCGAAAAATTAAAGTTAACTGTTTTAGCTACAAATGATTCAGACAATAGGTATAGAGGGAGAAAGATGTTGCCTTGGTGTTTTTCCTTATATTTTGATTATCAAACAGTTTGAATTCAATGTTTTTTTCCTAAAACTTGAAATATACAGCGATGACTTAAAAACCTCATTCACCCACTACTGAACTGTAAATCTGGACGTTACCCAAAATGGAAAATGAGGTCAGACTTCAAGTGGTGCTCAAGAAGAATCTGACAGAAAATGCAGCCTTGTTGTTTGAAGTCCGTTTTTGTTTTTAATGTGTTCGGGCCTGATGAATGAAATGCTTAGCACTTCTCGACACCTATCGGTGACATTTAAAACTCGGCCAATAGCCGAGCCGCACAAAAGAGGAGGATGAGGCTATTGGTGGCGAGTTATCTTGGTCAAACTCGTGCAGATTCAGTGTATCAGTCTCTTTTTTTACACTTTGCATATTGAAGGATGAAGGTATACGAGTTGTCAAAATTTGCACTACTTCTTTCACAATAATTCAAAGATGCATACATCTTATTTCTGGCATTTGGCATTCTCCGGCTGGTTAATAAAAGAAAACTGAATCCTGACCCAGGTACTATCTAAGATGTACTGACTTTCACTGACCTAAATTCTGGAGCAATGAGCGGATTCCGATGTCCTATAAATATTTTAAAGGCATGTGGCTAACACCTGTGATTAAAACTATAGGTTATCATAATATAATTAATGAACCTAGGAATACCTAGGTAAAGGTTTGATCAAAACTTACCTCCGAAAATTATTTTTATATCAATCACCACTTAACTCAAAGATGTTCAATGTTCACAATCGTTTAAAAATATAATATAGTATAGAATGTTTTCAATCCTATCTTCAAATCCTTATTCAAATCTAATGAAAATTATCAAACTGCACCAGTGGCGTAGATATCGGGAATACAAATACTAAAATATGGAGCCAAATATGATCAGGTGCTACCTGAGAAGCTGTCTAATTCCTACCCAATTGATTGATTTTTTTATTTCACATTCAATCATTTCAATGTTTCAAATCCACCAAAATGTATTGCATTCTTTAAAGTTGCTTATCTGTTCATAATTTTTTATTTTTTTTTTTCGATTTAAAATGTTCAAAGTATATCTTACGCTAAACGCTCGTTTCGTTTCGTTTAGCTGATGATGCTAATCAGAAGAAAGTTGATACTAAATCTAAAGACTAGTTTTAGCTATTAATATACTTTACAAAATATTTCGGTCCAATATGAACTTCGTCTGTTTACTACTGATTGTTCTGATTAATTCCCCAGCACTGAACTAAAAAGCGGTCTTAAAGAGATAGGCCTGCCTTTGTCATTCATGCTTTTTTACGTTTTGCTATTTCTAGACTCAAATACGCATCGAGTAGTCTTGTAGCATATGCGCATGTTGGATCAGTTTCAGATTGTTTTCACCAATTTTGTAGTCCAGAGCGTGTTGGGTTACACTGGATTTTTCTACCCTTCCGTATACCATGTGTGCAAAATGTTCCATGAAACGGGTTTCAGTAGCTCGTCGGCTCTGGCCAATGTATTTATTGTTGCATTCTTGACGACTGATTTCGTAAATTACTGACTATTGTGTTTTCTCATTTATCTTACGGAATAGGGGCAGTTGTAAGTCATAAGTTATATATGCAACTTTCATATTTACTTAATCGAATATGTGTTCTAGCCCTCTATAGTGGATAGAAGACTTGACATTGATTTCACAGAATTTTGACATTCATTTTTCAATTCGTATTTTCCAAAATGAAACTGAAATTTCAAAGTCTGGTTTCAAAAAGACACCGGATTTATCGAAGACTTTTGACACAGTCGATCATCATAATATTCTGTTGAAAAAATTATTCAATATAGGCATAAGAGGTTTGATTCATGAATGGTTTGAAAATTACTTGAGCAATAGACAACAGTTTGTTTGTATGGGAGACAAAATGAGTTCACTTAAAAGTGTAACATGTGGTGTCCCACAAGGTTCAATTCTGGGACCTGTTGTGTTTCTTATATATATAAACTCGGTTTTATAGCTGAATTTGAGGGGTGAAATAAAATTATTTGCAGATGACACAACACTGATTTCTTGCGAGAAAAAAGGAAGAGAAATTATTCGTTACATTAATGATGATCTAAAGAAAATTTAGCTATGGTTGAATAGTCACAAGTTAACTTTGAATATTGAAAATTCCTCATTTATGTTATTAGCGAAGAGAAAACCAAATCATAGTAAGAATAACATAATTTTTAATGGGCAAAATATAGAATATTTGGGAGTAACAAAATTTTTAGGATTATACATTGATGGGCAACTCTTGGAAATATCATATTGAATATTTAAGAAAAAAAATATCACCATTGGTATTTTGTTCAAAATTCGAAACTATATTTGTTTGAAACATCTCAAATTAATATATTATAGCTTTATTTATTCAAAACTACAATACTTGATATCAGTATAGGGAAATACTACTAAGGCTTCGATCATACGTCCCCTAAAATCTCTGCAGAATAAAACAATCAAATGCATATTCAAATTACCTTTTCGATATCCCACTTCCGATTTATATGTGAAAAATGAGATTTTAAATATCAGCTCTTTATATAAATTGAAAATTTGTTTTCATCCATTTCGTAAAAAATAAACATTCTTCTCTAACCTTCAACACAATTGAAACAATTCATAAATGTGAAACAAGGCAGTCCAAAAATCTGAATACTATCAGTGGAATCAAAACAAACTACAGAAAAAAATCAATTTTATACAATGGAGTGTTAATATATTAACAAGCTACCAAAGACACTAACGGAAGATTTTTTTGACAAACGCTTCAAAAGAAACTTGAAAAAGTATTTGATCGAGTAACACTTTTCTTTTTCCATCTGACATTGGATTGATTCATGATCGAAATCTTCTTTTTAATGCATGAATTGTAATAGTATTTTAGTTTTAAGATCCCTTCTTCATAAACATTCATGTTTCTTGGGGGTCAATAAAGATTGATTTTTTTTATTTTAGAATTTCCTAAAGTGACGTGATGAGACAAATTCGATATCTTGTTTTTACAAATTGAGTTCACCAGAATAGACTCTCATGCAACCAAAATTCACATTTTTCTACAGAATGCTGTTGAAGTTATCAAAATAACAGCACCTTCGACAGAATTTCAGAAAAAATACGGATTTTATGCAATCCGCATCACACCCTTATGTACACCACACCAAAAGAAAATATGTACTATTTTGCATTCTATTGTGACTAATAAGAAACATTCTATTATGAAATTTTTTAAATGTAACAGTGTACATAACCACAAAACAAGGCAGTTCAATAATTTGTTAACAAAAAATCTCAAGGCGGAACTTTCCAGAAAATCTATTTTCTATAAAGGTGTTATTACATATAATGGATTACCCACTGGAATAAAATGTTTATCTCGAATGACCAAATTCAAATTTGCTATGAAGCGTTATTTGTTAGAATAATTTTTTTTTGAAAAATTATTAAATTTTTTTCATTTTCGAGCAATAAACAATTCTGATTGAGCTTTTTAATAAATGTATTATATAAATATTTCCTATATATAAACTGCAGTTTCTTGGGAATAAATAACTGTTATTATTATTATTATTAAGTTCGAGCCTAAAAGCTGAACGAAACAGTACCCACAAAATATGAAAGCAATGATAACAAACTATGAAATCATAAATATTTTTATTAAAAACAATGTAAATAATCGATACAATCATCCCAAAAAATGGAGTATAAATTACTTATGTCACAATTGCAGTACGCCATGGAAATCTCTAGTAGATGCATTTATCTGCTAGCCTTTATGAAGTTAATGAGACCATTGGTGGAACTATCGTGGGACGATACGGGACTGCTGCCTCCTAGTTCCGGTTCGATGGCTTTGGCCAGCTGTTTTCCCAGCTCTACACCCCATTGGTCAAACGAGTTTATATCCCAGATAATTCCCTGAGTGAAGATCTTGTGCTCGTACAAAGCTGGAAAAAACGAAGTTTGAAATCAAAAATGAGAGAATTTCATTTTTGTTAGGTAATAATTTGAATTTAGTATGAGAGAGAGTATTCTTTATTATCCGAAGAACAAAAATTATTATTGACAAAGCATAGCCTATGTTGAAATTAGTGAAAATATCAAAATCACATACATTAGTCACAAAAAGTAATAAGCACACCGAATATCATAATCTTCAAATATTGACAGACAGGTGTGACTACAAATTTACAGATGCCTAAACTTCAAGAGTTCGTTTTGCAGCTTTGACATATGATGGCCAATATTCTCAGTTTGTAGATTTTTTTATATATGTATAATACTTAATATGGTCCATGAATTATGCGATAAGAACACAGCATGAACATGATACCAGACGAAAACACCTGATTTTACCCCACCTGCATAGCACCGCTCGGTATCAAAATAACTTCGAATATATTGGATGCAAATGTTTTAATTTTCTGGAAGATAAAATAAAGAATGCAGCTTCTTTGCAAATTTTCAAAAACCTGCTGAAAAAAAACTTACTGCACAAAAACTGCTACACCATGGAAGAAGTTTTTAACTAGGAAACGTTAATTTAAAATGTATATGTAGTCAATATGCTTTTCATGTATGTGCAATTCAATGTATCAATCAGTGTATTTAGGTGTATATTTATATCTATGTTAATATGCATACGTCACAATTTTTCTTCCTATCTGTAGTTATATTGTATCATGATGATTATTGGTTATATTTCTGGTATATACCTTCACCTTTTGACATCTTTCACAATTTCCCTGTACTTTTTACAAGTTAATTGTTGAAATGAATAAATAAATGAATAAATAAATAAAATAAATTATTATTCATTGGCGCTGTATATAATCATGGACTGGTGTGAAAATTAACCAGCTTGGAAATTCAATCATCCTGAAAAAATTCACAAGATGAGTTTAGCGTTGCTATCCATCAGATGTTAAAACTTGTATGAAACCTATTTGCTATTTGGTATGAGGTTTTTGTATACATAATGAAATGATTTTCTACGAATAATAAATAAAATGAGATAATCCGTAACTGATCAACTAAAACTCAGAGAAGGACCAGACTCCAAAATTAATAATAATAAAGATTTATCCCCCAAGATACATATACATTGTTTATAGTAGAGAACATCAAAGAGATGTCACACACAAAAAATAGAATAAAATAGGAAAATAAAACATAAAAATGAGTGATGAAATCAGATCTTTTTATGGCAAAAAAAAGTTTAATATTAACTTTCTGAAATAGTTGTGAAAAATTTTTTTTTCATATTCTTTGGTACCTCATTGTATACTTTTATTCCATTGTGATAAACATGTTGCTGTCCTATGTTTGTATTCATTTTTATAAATTTTGGATTTTTCTATTTTCTACTCGATAAATCCTAACACAACTGTACGTCTATACATGAATCGATTTATTTTTGGCAATATATTTCCATTTCCAATTAAATTTATTTCTCCCAAAAGAACAAATATGTAGGATATGTCATTCACACAACATAACAGAGTCTACAATTCGGTTTATGCAGCTAAAAAAAATTACAAAGTCAATTTAAAAAAGATCTCTCCCTCCTCCATCCCAACCAAAGATCTTACAATGCTTGTTATAAACTTTTCTTCAGATTGTTGTAAGTTGAAAACCCGAAAAAACTACAAGGAAAGAATTATCTGTTAGCCTAAAAAGTTAAAATAATCGTCAAAGCTATAAAATTGATTGTCGTTATATAAGTAACTTTTATTGCTTTCAAGAAATAACAGATATTTATAGTAGGAAACATACTGATTTCAAGCAGAAAAATTCAGTGTTTCATCAACAACAACAAAATCACTGTAGTCATAGGTGAGATGAAATAAAATAATAATGGAAAAGTTCAAGTATTTTTTTGAGTTTTTCTTGAATAAATTCGCATTTTTGGTGTTATTCAATGTTTTCAAGAAGTTGTTATAACAGATAGATATATAGATTGTGTACAGTAATTTGTTCTAAATTTAGCCAAAGAAAAGTCATTTGCTTTTTTTGTTGAAAAGTCATGATCATTTTGTATTTGAAAAGAGAAGAAAAGAGAAGAATATCTAATAATATTCCAATATCTCCGGATATAAGCGACTGAATTCCGCCCTGACATACTGTCGATGTTTATTTATTTAGTTTTAATTAATTTTCCTGTAATGAAAAAATGACAGTATGAATAAAGACATATTATTATTATTATTATTATTATTATTATTAATCCTCTAGGTTGATAAAAGATGATTGTTGGTTCTTGCTTATCTTAATTGAATATACATCTTATAATTTTGTTCTGAAGAGTTTGAAGTGGCCTGATAACGGTTTTATTTGCTGTTCCCCAAATTGAGATGAGATATTGGATTTTTGAACAAATTAATGAAAAATATACATAGCATCCATATATCTTTTGAATTCATTCATAGAAAGAATATTTACATGAGAAGGCGCAGTATATTGAAGAGATTAATCTCAATATCTACAGATTTCTTCAGGCAAATGTACAAGGTGATTCAAGTTTTTGTTTGTTTTTAGTATTACGAGAAAGAATATCAGAAACTTAGCCACATTCAGTAACATTATTCAATTTTAAATAGAAAATTACCAATCAAAACCCCCAGCGTGAAGGGCGTAACCTTCTTCACGACAATACTATTGGTAGGCCTGTTCCCCTGGAACACTTTGTGAGGCAGAATCTTTTCGAGCTCCTCCCCTTGAAGACCCTGCTTCGCGAGCTCGGCTCTGGCCTGATCCTCCGTTTTGCCCGTCATCAGAGCCTCGGTTTGGGCCAAGAAGTTCGCGAGCAAAATGTTGTGGTGCACCCCGTTGCTGATGGGGTTGTGCGTCTGAGCGGGGGCGATAAAGTCCGCGGGGATGGTACGGGTGCCTTGATGGATCAGCTGGTAGAAGGCGTGTTGGCCGTTGGTGCCGGGTTCTCCCCATACGATCGGGCCAGTGGAGTAGTTAACCTGTCAACAGGAAAGTAATGGATAGTGCGAAAAAGATTTGGGAAGAGGGAAAAACAATAAAAGCTCTAATAATATTTGCTAAAAAAAATTTAGTTTGGAATTTTACAACGTCAAAGTCCTAACCTCAATTAGAAATAGTTATCAAAGTAGTGCAGATTAGTTGAGAGTTTTCTTGAACAGAGTTCACATCCAGGAAATTGAATCAATAGTATTATCTCATTAAAGAATAAATAAGATACTAGGGCACTGATATCGATTTATTTTGCTAAAATTTTCTCCATTATTCAGCTGTTGCCTGTATGTTTATTCTGAAAATATTGATGTATATCGATGGCTGTAAGAGAAAATGTTTAGTATTTTACTTGAGAAAAAGTCGATATATGAAGTGAATAAACAATAGTTATCAAGTCAAATTAGTCAATAGTAATAAACTCGGTTCTCTTCAATTTTTCCAAAGAATGATTTGATACTTATCTTTATCGAAGAAATTTGTTTTTAATATTCGAACTTTTAAATCAAAACTGTTCATACTATCTTCCAAAACTAGCATCACCTCCAAAAAGACTATACACTTTCCATTTGGATTTCATTCCTAAACATTTCAAATTCAAGACCTACTCACCAGTTTACCACTCCTGGTGACATATTTTCCATTGCTTTCCATATCACCCTGCTGAAAATATGCCGCAAACCTATGCAGGTACTGGTCATAAGGAAGTAGAGCATGTGTTTCTGAGCCATAGAAGTTGTCATACCAAATTCCCAGTAAAGCAAGGATGACAGGGGCCTGAGGAGACATTTCATCATTACCAAAGTTATTTATCAGATTGTTACCACTGCTAAACTTGTACAAAGGATATATACTGACAGAACAAGAGGAGGATTTGCAAAAAATAAACTCTTACAGAATTGACTGAAGCAAAATTATTTGTTATATAATAAAATCCAAAAATATAATCGCACCCAGTTTTTTATCTTTTGAGAAAGTAATGACCACTTATTGCTACAGCTTTTTTTTATGTAACTTGGAGGACGAAATGATAAATTAAGTACATTACTTATCAGGGAGGGGGGGTCATATTTTAACTACCACCGTATGAAAAAGTAATAGAAATTTTAGTAAAAAAACAAATTGTAGAGCATATTGATACTCATGATTTACTTACAGATTTTCAAGATGGATTTAGAAAAACTTATTCATGTGAAATATTGCATAACAAACGTTGCTGAACAATTGGAAGTCATCAATTGATGAAGGCAAAATAGTTGGAGTTTTATTTTTAGATATCAAAAGAGCATTCCAAACTGTTAATAGAGAAATTATTTTAAAAAATTGAACAGAATGGGATAGTTATGATAAGGTGATAAATTGGTTTGAATCTTATCTCGAAAATAGATTACAAATCACAAAATTTAATGATAACATTTCCAGTTATGTTTTGTCAGAACACGGTGTTCAACAAGGATCTGTTTTGGGACAACTATTATTCATTTTATATAGGTATTAATGATATTAATAAAGTAATCAAAAATTGTCAAGTACAATTGTTTGCTGATGACTCCCTAATATATATTACTGGAAAATCAATAGATGAAATAATAAATTCTTTAGAGAAAGATGTTAAATATATGGAAAACTGGTTGAATTTCAATAAACTTAAACTGAACCCAGGTAAATCAAAATGCATGCTACTTTCAAATAGACCAGTACAAAATTCAAGATCTCTTTTTAGTGACAATGAAAAAATTGAAATTGTTTCGGAATTCAAATATCTAGGTGTGTTGTTAGATAATTCACTAAATTTAAATGAGCATCTCACATATATTTCAGGAAAAATAGCTAGAAAAACTGGATTATTATCAAGAATTGGAAAACACCTAACAAATGAAACAAAATTCAAAATATTTAGATCTATAATAGAACCCCATTTTCAATATTGTTCAACAATATTATTCACTATGAATAAAACTCAGATGGAAATTTTACAGAAATTACAGAACAGGGCTTTGAGAGTAGTTTTAAATAAAGATATCTATACCAAAGTATTATGGATTCATGAGTCCCTTGAAATTTTGAGTTTTAAACAGAGATTATATCTGAATACTTATATATTTTTATATAAATTGAAAAATAACATGCTTTCAAAATACCTGAAAAACAACTTGGAACTCACTAGCTACAACACAAATTATAATACAAGGAATTCCAATGATATCAAATTGAAAAGGTATATAATACAAATTTTGGACAAAATCAACTATTTTATAAAGGCTTGAAAACTTTCAATGAATTGCCGATAGAAATGAAAAATTGTGGAAGTTTAACAAATTTTCGAAAAATGTGTACAAATTTTGTCAAAACAAACATTGACTTCTGAAAAATTTGGATTTTTCGTCTCCAGAATAAATATCATAGACTGAAATGATGATTTTTACATTTATTGATTGATTTTATTGAATTTCATACAGACTGTACTTGTGAAAAAATATATTCCATTGTATTTTTAATGTTCACAATCAATATTTTACATTCCGTGTTATAAAATAATTGTATTCAGTAGCTTTATAGCTGAATAAACTCATTATTATTATTATTATACTCACGTTTTGTTCTAATGGCGCAGTTAGGAAATGTTTGTCAAGATGGTGTGCACCATCTAATAATTGGGTGAAGTTATCGAATCCAATAGAAAGAGAAATACTCAAACCAATAGCAGACCATAGCGAATATCTTCCTCCAACCCAATCCCAGAATCCAAACATATTAGCAGTGTCAATTCCAAACTCTGAAACTTTCTCAGCATTGGTACTCAAAGCCACAAAGTGTTTAGCAACTGCAGCAGGCTGAAAAAGAAGTATAGGTACTTCAAGTTAATATGGAAATTTTGTTTTTATTTAGGTATTAGTGCTGAAATATAACCTACATCTTTGGCTGATGCTAAAAACCAATCCTTGGCAGACTTAGCATTCGTGCAAGTTTCTTGAGTTGTGAAAGTTTTGGAGGCAATAATAAACAATACTGTTTCTGGGTCAATTTTTTTCAGTACTTCTGCTAAATGAGTGCCATCAATGTTGGAAACAAAGTGTAGCCTGAGACCCTTGTTGTAAGGTTTCAGAGCCTCAGTGACCATCAAAGGACCCAAATCGGAACCACCAATTCCAATGTTAACAACATCTGTTATTTGCTTGCCAGAATACCTGAAAGAGATCTGAAAATCATAAGATTCTTCTTTTTTTGCTCATTATTCATGGCTTCCAAAAATGACACTCAATTATTGAACCAGATAATGTTCGATTTTATACCAGAAAAATTAAGAGTGGATAATCAAGAAATGGACAGCTACATACCCTCTCCATTGTCCACTGAGTATCGAATTGGTGAACTGTTTCATATGTTCCAGAACTGCATTCACATCTGGCATGACATCTTTTCCATCTACCAGTATGGGTCCATTTGAACGATTTCTGAGTGCGATATGGAGCACTGCTCTGTTCTCTGTGAAATTGATCTTACCGCCACTGAACATAATATCCCTTGCTTCTTCAACTCTCCTTTCTTTTGCCAAATTGAAAAGAAGTTTGACTGTTTCATCATTGATGCGGTTTTTGGAGTAATCAATGAGGATATCACCGTCATTAGGTGTTGCAAGTTTCAAACTGAAAAGTAAAAAATTATTGTAGTATTTCACAACGAAATAATCATTTTCATTCAAGGACATGCAGGGAAAATTATTTTTTGTGATAATCTAATCTAAAGTTGAAAAATACAGAATGACTTGCAATATCACTGAAAATTTGTGGGACCATATATAATATTCTAAATTTTGAACATGTATTGAAATTAACAGACTAAATAATGCGAAAATTGAATAATCATATGTAGGTAATATAAGAAAAATTCTTGGAGAAAAGCCAAGGTCATTGAAGGTCGTTGAAGACGGACTTGAGGGGTCAATGAAAGGTCGGAAATCTCACCTGAATTTATCAAACCTGGTGGGATCCTGAACGAACAAATCTTTGATAACGAGATCTTTCCCTGTTTTATTGTAATACTCTTGCAATTTCTGCCAGGCAGAAGTAGAAGTTAAAAATTCCTTTCCTTCCATGTCTGCTAATGTTGAAGTAGTGGTGAATGGGGTAGATTTCAAACTTGCAGCTTTATCAGCAGCGCGCGCACGGCATTTTGCGCCAGTAGCGGGGCATTTCAAATCCATGGCGGGGATGAACTGAGAATATCTCAAATCAAAGAATCCCCTTTCAATACTATTTCCACGATTTTTCAAAGCAGTTTTCCACAGATAATTTAGTTATTTTTTATTATGATCACGAATGTCAAAACATAATTTGGATTTTTGTTTGATGGGATCTCTCTTTTTCGACCTTTCTCTCATTGAAAAAAGGAAGAAGTATAAAGTATCAATGTAGAATGACAGGAATGAAAGTAAGGTAGAACCAAGATAGAATTAGGCATTCCAGATACTTGTCAAAAATGTCAACTTAATCTAAATGAACCAATACGGCGGCACCTGCCCCCAGGAACTTTCGTTTGTTTTCTCTTTTATAAGTGTGTGATTGGTTAAAACTGGTATTTGCCCCCCAGACATAACCTGATCTGGAATGCCTAATACTTCAATTATAACCTCTAAGTGAATTCCTTCCTTTGTAGCAGACAGAGGCTGAGATGGATAGAGTAATTCTATAGAATTTTATTCTGTCCTTCACAATATCACTTCAATGTGAATATCCTTTGTCCTTTCTCTCTCCATTGTATTCTCCATCGTGTTATAAGAAAACTGTCATAAAGGCCAGTCAGTCCATTAGTTAGTTAATGGCATTGACAATTGACAGTGAAGGAAATCAATATGGTTATGTTATGACATGACGTAATTTGTATTTTGAAATCTTGTTTTGGTAAAAATGGTTGTTGGTGCCTTCCCTGCTGCTAAATTAGGTGCACTTTTACTGAAGCAAGTAAGCAAACCTATCGCAAATATTGTTAAAAGTCAGGCAAAAAGTTCTCCCATATTCAGAAAATATGTGTGTATGCCTCCAGCACAGTGTAAGTACCCAAGGGAACAAGTTGATCCATAGTCACAGTCCGTTCTGGTTTTGTTATATTTTATGAGGACATTTGAACCGTTTTCAGTCTATAACTGGTGTGAGGTGAAATCGAAGATGTGGATTCTTAACTTGGGAAAACCAGTCAATATTCCAGTTTTAAATGAGGCCATGGCTATTGAATTAGGAGCAAATTTATTGGGTGAAGGAATCATATTCCTGATTGCTGCTGGCATACTTATATCAGAATATAATAGGTAAAATAATTTTTTTCAACATGTAGCATGATTTGATTTTTTTTGGAATTTCAGATCTTCAAATAAAGAAGCTGCCAAAGAAGAAGCAAAACAAAGAGAAATAACTAACTTACAGAATACTATAAGGGAGTTGTTTATACAATCAGAAGAACAAGGAGCTCATCTCAGGGAACTGACTAGGAGGTTGGGAGACATTGGTATGTAGAAACACTTCATTTCACTTGCCATAAAATTAGAATATGTGCCAAAGGGGCAAGCTTATGATGTTAAAATATTATTTTGCAATCGACCTTTTTTTTAAATCATTACATATTTGCTCATTTTTATTTCATAATTCAGAATATTCAGTATTTAACTTGGTTTCTAGCATTTCACTACAATATTTCAACTTCATGTTTAATATGTTCAAATATTATCAACAATAGATTTTTGAACCATTCCATTCAGCAAGGGCTGTAGTTTTTCAATTTTTTTTTTGAGACTTCTTCCTTTTTTCATTCTAGTTGATCATCTGTATATGATCTACACTTGTTAAAAAAGTCATTTGTTTTATAGAAGTTGTGCATTCATTAATATTGAGAGAGAATAAAAAGCCCAAACTGTTCCTAAAAACTAATTTTCTCTTTTTCAATCTAATTATTTTCATTTCAGAAACCAAACTTTCCAATAAACCAGTTATACCAAGGACTCCATCATCGAATTTACCTGTTACTGATAAAAACATCATCAGTTCAATTACTTCTCACCCCAGTGACCAAAGGAACAAAATCAGTCAAAATGCAACAAAAAATGATGGTTTAATTTTAAAAGCAATTGATGATGTACATACTCAGTTTTGGAGTTATCCTCTAGTCGAAAAGGAAGATAGTGTTTTATTTCTTAGTTTATATTATATCGAAAAACTTTTGAGGTTTCGACAGTGATTTACAAACAGCTCCCAGTGATTTTGTTGACTATTGGTTGTTATGTTTTTGGTTTAACCTGAGGATTCCAGATCTGATTGGTCTTCACAGTAGAGCAAATTCTTACCTAATGTTAGGCATAATAATTACCCTTTAAGTTATTAAATTATTTTTTTTTCAAGTTGAATTACTTTTATTGAGTATCTATTGAAAAAAGTTTTAACAGAAATAACTTTGGAAGTGATGTATTTGTTGTGTGCTTACAAAATTTGATCTGTATTGTAGGCCTATTTTGAATCATTAATAATATGAATAATAATGTCTGATCATCAACTGATACTAGGTGAAAGCAACCGTGTTCCTGAAAGGTATGTATATATTCTCATCCACGGTAAATAATTAGTATTGGGATTTTTTTGTGCTTTTGAGAAGTAAAATTTAAATAAGGGATTCAAAACATTATTCAAAATATTTGGTGGAAACAATTCTTTTTTTTTCCTATTCATCAGCAATTTGGATTTCGGGCACAGCTCTTCAGGTTGACTGAAAGTCATTCGATATCCAAAGTTAAGCAGCGCCGAGCGCGGTTGGTACTTGGATGGGTGACCTCATGCAGGGAAAGATCGCGTCAAAAGCCCATACAACTGCAGCAAAATAGCATATCAATAGCTTGCAGGCAATATAACAATTATTACAAGATATATTGAGGATATGTCGTCCTTCGGAGGGGACGTAAAGGCGGCGGTCCATGGATGTTGGGCTCATAAAAAATCCCTACCTCTGGTTGGAGTACCAGAGGTTTCGGCAAAATTTCCGGTTGGGAGAAGTGTGCTCACCGGCCTCGGTGATTGGCATTGGTAGCAGAAATAAGCCGAAACTAAGTAAAGAATTAAAAAAAATTGATTTACAGTTATTAATATTATATTTGCAGATGAAATTCCATTTTTTGATAACGTAAATTTGGAAAATTCCTGATATTGTCGGAGATATAGCACGAAACGTGAAAAATGTACAAAAATAATGTTTTTTCACATTTATATTACAATGAACACTAAGCCAATAATATACCATTTTTCCGTACTTTCCCTCTTCTTGATCCCTGACGATAAAAAGACAATTATTCAAATTATAACATTCGTTATTTATAAAATATTGAAACAGTACTTCACCCGCATGAAATCGGAAAAATATGGGGGTATATCATTTGATATCTTATCGAAAGATTACGATAACATATTTTTTGAAACTTGCCCAGAAGGCCACCACGATACAGTTTATCAATACCTTTCGAAAAAGGTTACGGAAATATCTTTTTTGAGAGCTTTCGACGAAACGTTAAACAGGTAAGTTTCTGGAAGGTTTTCGAAAACTAAATGAAGCTTGAGTAAAACGTTGAAATATGTAAATGCCCAATCGACCTTTGACTACTTTTTCGTGATTTCATTTTCAAACATTGAAGGTACTTCAAAAATTGCCTTTTTTATTTCTCGAGCATGACCCGCTCCTTCCTTGAAATCAGCCTGGATCGGCAATGTGAAAAAAATACGTTCGTTTTAATAGTCTTATCCCAGCCAACACAGTTACATCGCAGAGACGTCCCTGCGATATCACGACGAGGCGTGTGACGTCCCAAAACTTGTCGCAGGGAACTTGCATTTACGTCGCTCACATGTCGCGATGTCACACTCAGGCGACATCGCCTGTGACACAACTGCGACAAGTTTTGTGACGAAATTGCGACAAGTTTTGTGACAAAATTGCAACAAGTTTTGTGACAAAATTGCAACAAGTTTTGTGACGAAATTGTTACAAAATTGAGATCAATTTTGCGACGTAATTGCGACAATATGTGCGATGACTCTGCGATTTATTTCGCTATCAATCTGCGACGTACTTTCTGCCTTTAATATTTGGGATATATTCTGAAATCTATCCAGAAATATTGGCAGGCCTGTATTCTGTATCATTGATATTTCATGGATATTACCAGAATTATATACACTGGACATCATAAGAGCGACATCTACTGGACATCATAAGAGCGATATCTACTGGATGTCACAAATATCACATCAACTCGATATCGCAATAGTTACATGCCAAATGTGTACATCGCAGCGACCTAACAAAAGTAATGTCTCAGTGTTACTTGATAGTGACATCGCAGGGATGTCATGTCACAGATGTGTTGGCTGGGATTCAGGTATCCTGGAATGAAAATTGTCTTTTCCCAACCCTAAATATGCTCATTGCACACAAGGATGGATATAATTCCACCAATCACAGAAAACAAAATACTTGGTTACTAGGAACAACCTTGTAGAAACGTCACAATTCTGATATGTCTACCAAATTATGGAAATTTTTCAAGAAAACATTTTCAAAAGTCAATGATTTTAGCGTATTATCTTCAAAAGAAACAAAAATTAATAGCAAAAATGGATGTCAACAACGATTGTGATAGCTTGATTCTCCCGTCGTACTTAGGTATAGCCTTTCATCTTCAAAATCAAGGCTTTCTTCACTAATTCTTAATGCCTACGGTATTGTGAATGATGTTTATTTCCCAAGAAACTTACAAGTTTATAAAAGGGAAAATTAGAAACAAATGAATAATGAATCAAATAAATAGAGAAAAAAAGAAAAAAAAGTAAGATAATGAAATCAGAATTTTCACAGAAATAAAAAAAATTATAATAATGAAAATAAAATTGTCCTTTGCCTATCGCAATAAATGTTTTTTCAACTTAACTTTGAAATTGAATTTTCCAAATTTTTTTATTGCATCAGGTAATCCATTATATAACACTATTCCGTTGTAATAAATTGATTGTTGTCCTATATTTGATCTGAATTTCATTGTTGATAAATTATTTGAACATCTGGTTGAATGGTCATGTTGGTCACTATTAATTTTGAAGATGAGATTAGAATGTTCCAATTTATTTTTAACCAAATGAATGAACGTGCAGAGTTTTAGCGTATATGTATCGAAGATATGTCTAACAGTTGATTGGGTTTGTACAATTTTTTTGTCGGTTCTCTATAATCAAATTTATACATACATGGTGTGGTCTCGGTAGTGTAGTGGTTAGCATATCTGCCTATCAAGCGGAAGGCCGGGGTTCGAATCCTCGCCGGGCCACCGTGCTGGGTAATCGCACGTTAAAAGGTAAGGCCTCGTTGATCCATTGCTCGCACAAGTTTCGACTTCTGAGGGTTGACGTTCGTCAGCTGGTTAACGAAAACGAACAATTTAGAACAATTTAATCAATTTATTTTGTGAAGCTTTCAGAGGCCTTAATAAAGTTTTTGTTGCTGATCCCCAAACCGGAATTAGGTATTGAAATCTAGAATATACCAGAGAAAAATAAATTAATTTCAAATATTTCAAAGGCAGAAAATTTCGCGATTTAAAAAATACTCCTATAATTGGAGAGATCTGTTTTCTCAGAATTTCTATATGTTTACTCCATGTCAAATGTTCATCTATGTATATGCCCAGAAATCTCACAATAGAAGAATATTTGATGATTTTATTATCTATTTTGATGGGATGGTCAGATTGTGATAAAGTCGATTTTTTAGAGATAAACATAAATGAAGATTTCTCGAAATTCAACGATAGTTTGTGACTTATCAACCAAGATGATATTTTTTTGGAGATCTTTTAACATATCAACTTCAATTTCATGTTTATTATTTTCCCCATATATAACTGATGTATCGTCTGCGAACATTTTGATTTTTCCTTTCAAATCTAAATTGGAGAGAGAATTTACATACACGACAAAAAGATCGACCGTATCGAAGGCTTTTTGAAGATCCAGTTTACTGGAATCGAGGTCAAGCTGAAATTGTGTTATAACGTCTATTACTGCCGACTCAGTATCACTGGATCTACGAAATCCGTATTGCACATCATAAAGTATATTAGATTTTTCAAGATATTCCAATAGTCTACTATGTATTTATTTTTCAATGATCTTAGAAAATACTGGTAAAATCGAAATGGGTCGTAATGGTTTACAATTTTTATTTACGGTAATATTATCAAATCCTGAGGCATTGCTTGGATCTAGTTGGTTGATGATTTCTTCTATTTCCTCAGGATCAGTTGGATTCAAGTACATAGAAGATACTTTTGATTTTATCGTACTCAAACCTCGTCCTCGTGCAATGTGGCTACCTTATTTGAAAATAAGGAACTCTACGCCAAACAGGCCTGATATCGACAATAGCAAACATACTGCTCAGCTAATAAAGTATATTCATGTAGAAGACAATACAAAGAGTAGATGAATAATTTTAAGTTCGGTAAACATTCACATTCCCGCCATAAAAACCTAGCGCCTACGTTGATGAATCATTTATTTTTTACACGTGTAACATTATTCTTCAACATCCTTTGGAGATTTGCGATCTTCTCTTCCAACTTCCTGTACTCCGAATCTTTCCGTTTCACTTTCCTCGAGTGTGAGGCTCTTGAGCTTGCCCTGGAACTAGTACCCGATCCTGGAGTGCTGCACCTGGACCTCACCGAGGACTTGCTTTTGCGCGGTGAAGGGCTTGGAGTTCTGGACCTCAGAGAAGTTACTGGAACTGGAAAGTCGACTAGCTCTGGATCTGCATACTTCGTGCTACAAGTGGAACTGTCCCTGCTTACATTGTACTTTGTGAAACTCTTTGATAGTCTAAAATACAAAATAAAATTCATCAATCTGGGATTATAATGTCGGATTCAGACATTTCGTCATTGACATTGTTGAGGGTGGCAATGGACGAAACGTCACTAACGTCAGGACCAGAAACTTGCAGACCACAGCTAATAAATACGAAAGCCGCTATCAATTTAGATACCGGCCATGAAAACCTACGCTTTATGACTGAGATTAATGCATCATTATTGTCGTCTAATTTTTCATGCTGGCATTGACTAACTAGTTATATCTCTATAAACAATGCTATAAGTATACCTATATTAGTTAACACTAGTATAATTTCCAAAATGAATCTAATATTATTTTTAGTTTGTGGTATGTTAAAAACCCAAAAAGAATACAACTATTTTTCCATACAGATAAAGTCAAATATCTATGAGATAAAGATTTTTCAAAGATGGAAGAAAAACGAAATTTAATGCTGTTTTTCTTTAGTGGCTCAACTCCACTTCTACTATGGCCCTTTTGGTGAATAAATGGTTGAATAATAGTAATAGTTATACCTTGGTTTGTCCCAAAACTGTTTCGATTTCACTTTTCCCGCGTGATGTCTCGGCAAGCTCTCTTTACGATCCAATCCGTCGAATATTGGTGAAGAGCTCCTTTTGTACATTGTTTTCAGGCTGTTGTTGGAAGCTTTATCAGCCAATGATATTTTGTGATCTCCCAAACCCATCCTGGAATTAGAAGATACATTGTTTCGAATGTTTACTTTAAAAAAGTCACCTTCGACATGATGGTTGTTAAGGTTACTTTAAAAAATATGGCAGCAGTAGGTAGATCAAAAGATCTCTTTCTGTTCAGAAGAAAATACAGGCAAGTACGTCGGCACTATGTAGACTTCAGTCATTTGAAATGGAGACGTTAAACACGTCAACACTGATTTTTTTCTCAGGAAGATATTTTTCAACTAGTACTTCAGTTCCTTTTAGTAATGAATTGCACTAAAAAAGATGTTTTCTCTGCCAAATCATTGATATTTAGCAGAAACAAAATGGGCGCCAGAACTGAACCCTGATGTGGAACAACTGTATTTATGAGAGAATATCTTACTTCGAACTTTGATTGGCCCTCGTGAGTTTAGCCTTCAAACACCGTTCGGAGGCTTTGACTTTCTCCAGTTCCCTAGCTAGTTGCACTTTGTCACAACGCAGCTTCTCGACCAATTCGTGATGGGAGTTTCTCTCGCTCACGACGCACCTCTCCAGATTGCTCACGGCCTTCTGCAACGACAAAACCTGCACTTTCGGCTTTTTCCCAACCATTTTGGTTAGCTGGCGGATTTCCTCTTGGAGCTGGACGTTCTCTTCGGTTAGTTCGTCAACGCTAAAAATGAAAAAAAGTTGGTGAACTTTTTTGAAGATGTGTATCGAAGTTTATATAGTAACTAATGATCAAAGTGCTTTGAGAAGTAGAATTTGTGATATTCACCGTTTCTGTAGAAAATATATCTTCTTGGCCTCGCTGTTGTTCGATTTTACAGCCAATTCCTCTCTCGTTCTTGCCAGTTCCGTCTCCAACCTCCTGATGGTCGACTGTAGAATGAGAGGATCAGGAGGTCCACAATACTCTAGCGGTAGAGGATAACGGATCCTTGAAAAGAGAAAATGGATCGATAAGAATTCAAAATCGTTAACCATCGAAGCACGTACTTGTCAAACTCGACCACGTAGGTTACGATAAGGTATCTTCTATTACTATTATTCGGACCCACCGATTTGGATATTTTCCTCGATCGCAGTAGCTCTAGATCTTCGAACGTGAGCAAATCCAATGTGACGCTTTCACTAGTCTGAAAATGTTTGTGTCTGAATTGTCTGTTTTCTCGGAGAGTTGAGGAAAAAACATTCATTAATATTTTTCATTAACATTTGTTTTTTCGTCATATCAGTGTTGAATTATCGGAATTTGGCACACTGTTAATCAGAAATCGAAAAAATCTTATAGTTATAAGTATTTTCAACTAATCCTTCCTGAATAGATTTTTTCGAGTTGTCAAAACAGAATCTTAAAAAGCTGTTTTGCTGAATCATAGTATAAAAAGGCTATACAGTATGTTTCTTCAATGTCCCCCCTCCTTTTATTTTTTGAACGTGTCAACTCAAAAAATTGAAACTTGGGATGACGAAGTTGATGCATCAATACTATATTATGAAGTCAAATTGACAGATGAAATTTTCAAGATGGCGACTGGGCGTTGTTTTCTGGGTTTGTAACCTACCACAATCTGAAAAAATAAGAATTATTATTGGAATCTATACAAGTGTAGAAGGGCAGATTTTCAGTCTACCACGAAAAGTTGCTGCGTCTATTGGATACATCGTTTAACTTCATACTTTGAAAAGATAAGCTGAGTTCATTTCAGAAGATAATTAACGTCGAACACAGCACACAGCAACGTCGATATTTCTACAACTATTTATTATTCTCTGCCGTGTATTCAATATTGAAGCAGATTCAGTTTCGTACACATTTTGCTTCAAATAGCCCCATCAGAAAAGTCCAAAAGTGTCAAATCTGGCAAGCGGGCTGGCCATTACGTAAGACACCTCGATGGCCAATCCAATACCATGAAAAGTATTATCCAAATAGTTTCTTGCTTGTCTGGAGGGATGTGGTAATGCTCCATCTTGTTGGAATGATATCCATTTCAAATTTATTAGGATTCACTTCGACGATTTCGGTGATTAAGGGATGAACAGTAGTTTCCAGCATATTCAAATAGAGTTTCCCTGTTAAATTTCTTTCAATTGAGCATTTCGGAGATAGCTCACGTGGAACCTATCTACTTGTGAAATGGAAAACTAAATGAAAATATTTGGACTGAACAATGATGTTCGTTCGTACTGACATTTCTGTCTTTTTTATGAACAAAAAAAAAACCTATCAAACCTTATCGGGTTGTTGGGATTGCCATATGGCAGAAAAAACGAATAGTTATAGAAATATCGATATTAATGTGTTTGAGGTCAGGTAATTATTGAATGTTCCGCCATTTTGTAGTAGGTGAAGATATTGACTTCATATTCTATGACGCCCAATAGCCATATAGAAATTTTCATGTGTCAATTTCATTTCAGAATTTCAATTTTTGAGTTGACCCGTCCAAGTAATGGAAGGGGGGGCATCAGAGAAAATCACTGTATATTCTCATTCAAACTAATCTCGGAAATGGTAACGGTTCGTTTGAGTTACCTAGATCACCTAGTTTCGAAACATTCTTTGACCAAGTTACTCATTTTATACCGGTCAATATGAATCTGAAGTCAAAACGCGCCGCTCTCCCTTCATTCGAAATTATATAGCCTGCATATCCTACCTTCCTTATTGCATAATATTTCGATCAGACCACACGTATTTTCAATCGTTACATGAGCTTTACAATTTCTTTCACGTTCTTCAACACTCTTTTTATAATGGAAGACATTTAGGAAAAATTCGGGAATATGGACACCACTCCGATTTTTTTTTAATTTTCACAGATGATTGAAAACACCATAAAAACGATAAAAAACATAAAAATTTTCTGCGGAAATACCTGAAAAGTACTTTTTTTTGGAAAAATGTCTGACAGTGTACACAAACTTGGGTAAATAAATTGGACTGTCTCACACTTATTTATCTTCAGCATACGCCAGTATATAGAAAATAGTAATCCAGATCCATACAAAAATCGATTCGTTCACAAATATACACAGAATAGTAATATATAAATATTAGTTTTATTAATTGAAAACTCCTCACTCTGACATATTTAAAAATGTTGAATGTCAAACATGAAATAGAATGACAGGAATGATAACGCGTTACGATCATAGTGCGACGTTGACAATTTTATTCAATTTCATGAATACTGAATAAATATGAAATATTTGTTATGATTGGTATTCAGAAGTATTTACGCCTCGGAAATCAATTATTTTTTAACCCAACCTCACCACTTAAGGCTAATGGTACGTACTTGAGTTAACTGTGATTCGAATAAACCGAGATCAGTTGCTAAGAATTAGCCAATAGAAGCATTTGTTGCTTGACAACTGAACTCGGTTCACTTGAACCACAGTTAACCCGTCGTGTTGTCTTGTTACAACCCGCCCTCAGTGGAACTTACCTCTAGGAACTCAATCCGATAAATATTCGTTTACCGAATAGCACCAAGTGTCAAAAAAACTTTATCTCACATCGAATTGGGGGTCATATTGCATGTAAAGCTTAGACCTCGAAAAACAATAATTACCAGATCACATTTACCGGAGAGACGTGGTTCATCTTTCTTGATTATTTTTCCAATAATAATCAGAATTCAGCTTCCAAATATATCTTTGGTATCTAATGTTGAGAGTATGTTGACAGTTGAGGGTTACCAACATCATAGGTGTCCTGCAAATGACTGTTGGTGGGTCTTTTTCGCCACAGTTTGTGTACCTTTTGTCTGCTGCTTGGCCAATTCTTCTGGTGTGAATTCGTACAAGAGTGTAGGTCAGGAATCAACTTCTTCGTCAACTGTGCGGTGATTATGTGGTTGTTCCACCTGCGTGGCCATTCCTCCACGGTGTGTTGGCGCACGATCACGGCAATTCCCGATTCCACTCGTCTTTCGAAAATGATATTTTGTTCTTTGATCAGTAGATCAATTGCATTGTGTTAATATAATAGTGAGAAGCTGCTGAACACAAATCCGAGGTCAAAACACGGTGATCTCCCTTCGTTTCGAAATGATGGCCCTTCAAATATCGTAAGAAGTGCATATCCCACCGTTTTTTTCACAAAAAAACGATCAGAATCACACGTTTTTATTCGTTAGATGCCCGATACACATAATTTAACAATTTCAGATACGATTTTGATATTAGGTTAGGCTTTGGGACAAATCACACCGCGTTATAAACTCAGTCGAATCAGAAAGTTTTTCTCGAGTTTTATATGGACGAATGGTAAAAAGTCATGAAGAAGGTAGAATGATATGTATCGGGCACCTAACGAGCTTCTGCTCGTTTTTTTGTGTGAAAAAAAAGCGGAGTATGCCGTTTTTCCGAAGTTGGAAGGACCAAAACTTTGGAACAAAGGGAGATCGCTACGTTTTGACTTTGAATTCGTGTTCAGCGACTCGAAGAAGGGAAAATCATCTTATCAAACGCGAGCGAAGCGAGCGCGCTCGGCCGACATTTCGGAAATCCGCGCGCGCGGATTTCCGAAATGTCGGCCGAGCGCGCGGATTTTCGAAAAGTCGGCGGAGCGTCCTTTGAATGTTATTATTTTATGATAGAAAAGTAAAAACTATGGTATGTGAAGAAGGGAAAATCATTTTACCAAACGCGAGCGAAGCGAGCGCGCTCGGCCGACATTTCGGAAATCCGCGCGCGCGGATTTCCGAAATGTCGGCCGAGCGCGCGGATTTTCGAAAAGTCGGCGGAGCGTCCTTTGAATGTTATTATTTTATGATAGAAAAGTAAAAACTATGGTATGTGAAGAAGGGAAAATCATTTTACCAAACGCGAGCGAAGCGAGCGCGCTCGGCCGACATTTCGGAAATCCGCGCGCGCGGATTTCCGAAATGTCGGCCGAGCGCGCGGATTTTCGAAAAGTCGCCGGAGCGACCTTTAAACGTTATTACCTCATGTTAGGAAAGTGAAAAATATGATATGTGAAGAAGGGAAAATCATCTTACCCAACTTTGACATTTTCAACAACGGAAGTTTCAAAATATCCGGTAACTTATTAGGTTGACAATGTGAAGGAAAATAATTGCCGTCTACGTTATTGAGTTTTGATCCGGCCCAACCTTTCTCAGATCTTCTAACACAACCGACCTAATGAGAAAAGCTATGAAATTCTTCATGTGCAAACGAATTCATTTGAAATATACTATTGTTGGCCCTGAAAAGGGCCGATTGTTTCAAAAATATGCTGCTGCTTATATGAAGTCTTCGATATCTGATTTGTCTTCATCATCCGCCACGTGGACAGACTCCTCAGTTCCATCAATCATCCTCCGAGGATCGTACAATTTACCCGCCAGTTTATAAAACTCCTCCGTTCTATTCAATTTCAAAGAATCACATTTTTTATAGAACATGTAACGAGCCAGATTACCAGGCACATGTTTTTTCTTCCTACCATTAGAAGGGTTTATGGCTTTGGCATGTCTCCATGACGATTCTATGCTGTTGGTGTGGACTCCTGTTTCCGGATCTTTGAATGTGATAGAATGGTTAACTGTTAAATGTTGGTAACCTTTTTGGGAAAGACAATCATAGGATTTCCAACAATCAGAATAAATTGTTGTACCTTTTTCTATCCATTGTTCTATAATTGGTAACAATGTATCAGTGTCTCTTTTTTCAACTGCAACCATAAAAATATTTCCAGAACCGCGTTCGAAACCTCCAAAAACCCACTGGCCCTCGACTCGATGTCCCCGATGATATTTTCGTTTGCCAAATTTGCTTTCGTCGATTTCTACACATTTTCCAGGTCCTCCAAGTTTTACGGGATTCTCAAAAAATGATTGGTAAACGACTTCCCTACAGAAACTGGCCCAATCAACAGCAGTTGAACCGTTAATTTCTAGTTGTTCCATTATCAATTTTAATGGAGCATTTGATACCCATAAATTTACGAAAGCCAAACAATTGAATATGGACAATTTTGATTTTGCAAAGAAAGTCCCATAACGAAACTCTCTCGAATAATTACATTTTTTACGTTTTTGCTTTCGTTCTACAATGTAGTTGAAACATCTCCATTTCCATCCATCAATTCTAAAAAGAAGAAACTGTCAGAAATTGACGTTGAAACGTCGAATTTAGCGAGTACAATCTCCTCTCTGGATCGAACAAACAAAAAAAAACATGAATATGCTTCATTTGGTTGGATTTGAAAGAGAAGTGAGGAAAATCATCATTTCAAACTATGCAAATAGCAATCCGATTACCTGGAATCAAGTTCGCCCAATTTGAAAGGACCACCACATCTTGGGCACATATATTCTCCTTCTGGAGGTATTAAATTCCATTCTCTCAATTTAGAGATCATTACTTCTTTTTCAGCACAAATTTGATGCAAACGCAAAATATTCATAATTGACGTTAATGCCAAGGAATACTGACAATACTGACATTAGTTTCATTGTCACTTGATATATTTTTGTTAATCAGTATATCTATGTTGATAAAATAAAATGACATCATACCTAATAGGCATTGATTTGAATAAACAGCAATTGTTGGCTTTTCAATTTCATCTATTTCCCAAGTAGGTTCCATGAATATAATGAAGTATACAATTTTTAAATTATTGAATTGGCAACGTCTCACTTTGAAGATCCTATTTAAAATGCCTATAATGTTCAAAATTCTGTGATATGAGTGAAAGACTGTCATTCAATCGCGCGGATTTCCGAAATGTCGGCCGAGCGCGCGGACTTTCGAAAAGTCGGCGGAGCGTCCTTTAAACGTTATTACCTCATGTTAGAAAAATCATCTTACCCAACTTTGACCTTTTCAACAAGGAAGTTTCAAATTATCCGGTAATTTATTAGCGTTTACAATGTGATCATATATAGTGATTTTCGTGCTTGCATAATAATAGGCATTGAATTTAATAAACAGCAATTGTTGGCTTTTCAATTTCATCCATTTCCCAAGTAGGTTCCATAAATATAATGTAGTATACATTTTTCAAAGAATTGAATTGGCAACGTCGCACTTCAAAGATCCGATTTAATATGCCTATAATGTACAAAATTCTGTCAAAGACTGTCATTTCAATCGTTCTGTGTCAAATATGTCAGTAAAGAATATTGAGATTTGAATTGGCAATATTAGCATTCCTTCTCGATTTTTTGAATCTCAATCTCATTCAGTTAATGAATTATTATTATAAGAATAGACATTAATAGTTGACTATGAAGTATTCGGATTAGAATATACGTGAAAAATAATAAATCGTGTTCTACTATGGAGCATTGGTGAAGTGATCATTATGAAACTTCTATGCCGATAAAACGATCTCAGAGACGTTTCCGCACAAAAATTTCGATTGGTATGGTCATTTTATTGTGTTTTATATGATCTGTGCAAATTTCATCAAAATCGGTGAGGTGTCCATATTCCCGAATTTTACCGACATTTATCATCATAAAGCTTGAATATGGAATGGTACTTAAAAAACTCTAGGAATTGCCCTTTGTTGGAACTTTGAAGGGCTATGGCTATAATTTCTGAATGAAGGGAGGTCGCTGTATTTTGATTTCGTAATTTTCTCCAAAATTTTGTAAAAGTTTGTTTTAGAGCCTGCTGAAACTAAAAACTGTGTTCATTATAGTTGATCCCCAGGTAGTATACGAGTTGTGATAAATTCAGTATGCAAAAAATAGGAAAATTGTCCTATCAGAGAGTCAATATATGTCCATCCTTCCCAGGTCGTGTACCTCATACTAAATTGTTTTTGTTGGAATGAAAGAAACTGCTCTAGGTACTCACCCTCAGCAGACCTGATTTGATCATAGCCACGAAAATATCAAATTGCTTGAAGTTGCCGGTTTTATGGGTCAAATTTTCAATGTCTGCAAAAACGGTGATTTATTGCCTGAAATGTTTCAATAAAATCAAAACCATACACGTTGCATCGTAGCTGCATTGCCATTCTTCCCCAGAACTCTTATCGGTCACCAATATTTCCAAATTATTGCACAAAATGTTCATTTTGAATAAATATTCTTGTCCGTGAAAGTTGCATGTCGTTACTAAATTGGGATCTCCCATTATGGAGATTTTTTGAAGTTCGGTTTAAAACTTTTCAATTTTGACTTACAGGTTGTATAACTGACGTATGTCATCGTCATAGATTTTAGGTTGATTTATTATAAAACCTTTCCATTATGATTCCAAATCAGAATCGGACTGACCCAAACACCAGAAACCGTCAACAAACGAGATTTTTAGGCGATTCTCTAAAACAATTGATGAAAGAACGACAGGTTTCAACAAGATATAGGTCTAGCCTACGCAACATGTGGCTTTTCAACAACATATACATTCACCTAAAATTATGATCGAGGTGCATGAGTTATACAAAAGGAAATTTTATATTTATATGGTGAAACTGCCCACTCTTCACAATTTTCCAAGTACCGAATTTCTTTATCAAACCCGTGTCAGTTTGACGTCTCTCACATGTTTTCGAACTTCTGTAAGTGAATGTGTGCCGAAAGTAAAAATATGAAATATTGATTGAAGATAGTCCAGGTTCACTGAATGATACGAAAATGATGAAAACAATTCATATTAGATATCATTTCTGAAGGAGTCAATAGGAGTGTATAACAAACTTTAATGGAAACTGTGAAATGAAAGGAGAATAAGCTATGTTTTTATGTCTCAAAAGTGGAAATGAACGAAGATCTGCAACGCTTATGCGCAACTATAAAGTGTTTAACCCTTTAGTGCCCGACGGTACTTTTGAGTACCAACAATTTCTACACTTCCTAAGTCTGCATTCCTACTAAACAGAGGCTCTGCGGCCTGACGGTATATTGAAGTACCGTCTTATGAACCACTAGGGGTAGAGCGAACATTTATAACGCACTTTGCAAGGATTCCACGGTCAGTTGTATGTTGTGGTCCCAAGTAGATGGTAGCGATTTCGGTTCATCATTCTATTTTCGTTATTGCAGTTGTTTTATTTTATTTTACTGTTGTTTTATGGCATATAGAGGTGCTGGCATCCATACTAAGTACGTTTATACTATGATAATGTATTTTCAATAATTTTTCATACTAGATAAAACTCATTTTCTCTTAGTACTGAGAAAGAAGTACCGTCAGGAAATATGGATGGCAAAAAAATTTGATTGTTGTATACAAAACCATTATCTGCAAATGTTACAGGACATTGCAGATGGTATCCTTACTGAAGATTTGCCCCTTGATAATAATTTGTTGACAGATGAAGATGAAAGTGACTACCGAGGATGCGAATCTTGATTTGGAAAATGCTTTCGTAGATTCCGTTCCAGTGTGGTAAAGCTGTCTAAGGCGCGGTCCTATTCAGTTTGGCTTTTTCACTGCTGGTTCGAACCACGGTCGGGGCAGAATTTTTCTGGCCGGCTCGGTGCGATAGATTGTTAGTTGCCTAGATACCAATCCTGGTAGGTGGGATATATGTATTGAATACACCAACCGACTTGGTAACAGTGTGCATGGGTTCTTCAGGGTTCTTCTACGCTACCGTAAAAATCAGTAAGACGCCACCAAAGCGCTTCGGCACCCAAAACAATTAGCCGACCCTTGCCCGCACAAGGCTCTGCCTTCTGGGTGCACTCGAAAGAGTGTTGATGAAGGGAGAAAGAAATGACAGAGAAATGACAGCAGAAAATTGTTGTGAAATTGATGATGCTTTCAAAGTTCCTCAACCATCCTGTTCATACTTTATTCCATCATCAGTCGTCTTCTTGAGTTGATGACGTTAGACATGGAAATCGTGGTGCTCATTGGGTAGTGTTGGGAAATATTCGAAAAATATGCAAAATGTGCAGTTTACGTGCAATACAATTAGGTTGCAATCACAATAAGAATTGCTTCCTGGAATATAACTCGATAGATTAGATGATACAGGTGTCATTCATTTACTCAGTGTTGCATGATATTATTTCAGGTATCAATATCGTTGAAAATATTTGATAGAAAATGAAACAAACATTATTCGAGTTCCTATTAAAATCACACTGTATATTATCGCCACTATTCCTGACGGTACTTAAAAGTCCATTTTTTTGATTTTTTTCAAAATTGAGAATAGAATTTTGAAAAAATTCAGTAAGCTTTTTGAAGCCTTCAGCAAACGTGAATTCCAAAAAACAATTATATTTTCAAGTTGTTTCAATATCCGGGCACTAAAGGGTTAAATAAACACACATTTGAGATTGCAAACACTGAAAATATTCCTACCTAATAACACTTTTTGAAGTGGATCCGAGGGATCACTAGCAAGTGAAAGCAATAGCTAAACGATTTTTCTGTAACATTTTCAACTTTGAATATTTTTAAAATTCAATGTACTAGGTGATTGTAGGCAGGCAGAAATCCACAAATGATGGAACCTAATATCAGAGCTGTCCCAAAGCATTGTGCTTAGTGCTCGTGAAAGCACTTAGAGCACTTTTGTGCTCGTAAGCACTGTGCTCCCGAGCACTTTCTTGAACCAGTGCTTAGTGCTTCGAACATTTTACCAAAGAGCTTAGTGCTTAAGTAATCCCGAAAAGTGCTCCCGAGCACTTAAGTGCTCGGGAGCATTTTTCGGGATTACTAAGCACTAAGTCTTTCCATAATTGAAGTTCAGTTTTTCTATATTCTATTGGAAATATATTTTTATTTTTACTGAACGATATCTGGTTTGGAAATCTAGTTTTGTTAAAGGCTATTGACAAGTTGTAGCAAGACCGTGAACTTCTCATTCGATTGATGTGTAACATTTAGTTTGTTAGAGGATTGACGTTGTTTTTCTGTTTTCTATTGAAAATATATTTTTATTTTCATTGAACGATATCTGGATTGAAAATCTAGTATTGTTAAAGGCTAATGACAATATGTAGCAAAACTGTAAACTTCTCATTCGATTGATGTGTAACATTTAGTTTGTTAGAGAATTGACGTTATGTTTTTCTGTTTTCTGTTGGAGATATGTATTTATTTATATTAAATGATATTAATAATCATAATGCGAGTCGTATTCATTCCGCCTCCACCCCATCAGTGTATTCAATGCTATACTTACAAATAATGAATCATAGGCAAAGCATTGGGTTCGACTCAATATGCTGTTTCATGATGTTTAGGATTGAATTTTACGTGAATAATCTACAAAAAATACAAAAACCATGTCAAAAAGCAATTCAAGTGTATATAACAGTATCATATTTTTGAACAGTGCTTAGTGCTTAGTGCTCCCCATATCGAATTACTTTTCGAAAATGCTTAGTAATCGCGAGCACTTTGTCAAAATTAGTGCTTAGTGCTCGAGATTCCGGAGCACTCTTCAAGAGTGCTTAGTGCTCGAAGCACTGAGCGTCAGTGCTCGGCACAGCTCTGCCTAATATATTATATACTTCCTGTCTCAAATACTAGAGGAAGACTCGGAGACCATACACTGTGTTCACCATTATCAAAATTGAAAAGAATATTCTGAGTGGGTTATTATTCACTTCAATGAATCAAGGTCACAGGAAAAACTTCCTATTTCTGTTGAATTCACAAAATCTACTTTCATATCGTTTTGTCCCCTGTCAAAAAAAGGACCTCCTTTTCATTGGATAATAAGAAAACGACGTTTTTATTTGTCAGGCGCCCTTCACACCTCATCCCTTCTTCTTCAAAACTTGTTCCAAATTATAAGCATTTTTCATTCGATCTCAAATTACCGATAATACTTGGGAGTTAGAAAAAACAAACGAATGCACATGTCTTACATTCTAATCGGTTTTTTGTACAAGATAGAAGGAAATTGTTTTTTCACCGTACTCAACTACGTACTCAAAAGGGAATATTAGAATTTATGTCTTGCAGCTCAAACTAGGTAGTTGAGTTGGTCCAATAAACGAACATTTATTCCAGAAACATTTTGGGAGATTCAAACCCCCACGAACCCCCCCTGGCTACGGCTCTGCAATGAATATATTATATGAGAGGATCCATGTATTATTCCGTTGGACGACTGGACGTTTCTGTTTACTTTTCGTAACTGAGTGAGTAAAAGTAATTCATATTATTGTGAAATGTAAGACGTTCTGAAATTCCTGTCAACTTTGAAAAGTGCCACTTTATATGTCAAGATAAAAAAAAAGATATTAGTGTGGGCGGTACTGTCATCAATCGATCCACCAGTGGCAGTTCCATCATGATTGACCCAACGAGTACGCTCTTACCGACCCTTCGATGTGAGTTTTGATATCTGTCGAACTCATCTTTCTCTCTCTTAGAGTATCCCTTTTTTCAATGGGTAATTTTTCAACAGAACTTCGAAGCTGTATAATACCTTGTCAGGCGTTCTCCAGGCGTTTTCCAGGACTTAGAAACTCCAAAACTTTCAAATAAATACGAACTTATAAACAATGCATCTGTTTGAGTATATCGTCTTACAGAAATTTGATAAAATTCCTTCACGTAACAACAAAGTTGTTATCACAGACTAATCGACTAACTTACTTAGCACAACCGGGTATCAGATTTCAGTTTCATAGGAAACGAGTAAAATATAATCTCATTTGCAAAATGAATCAGCTTTCAAACAGTCCCATGTCACTGCCTCGTTGAGTATGTTTACGCGATAATTGGGTCCTAAATATTTATTTTACATCTTGAATATACTGAATAAAACCGTTTGATAATGATCAAAGTGGCAGCGTATTTGCTTTCCTCTATTTGTATTTGCTCTAGTACTAATTTCACGAAGGGTTTTTATGGATAGTGCTTCCTCGTCTGAAGTAAATGAAGTTCTACCATTCATTCAGTGGCAACTTGAAGAGCAACGTTCGCACAGCAAAATCTAGTAAGTACCTACATCTTCAATTATTATTCAGACAGTCCAAAGCTTATTGAAACTATCAACGATCTTGACATTTTTTAATATTATTTCTCTCTCAAATAGTGCCTTGGGGTGAAATTGTCACCAAAGAGAAAAGTACCAAATATCCAGAAAATTTCGCGTTCATAAAGAACGATTGTTTGGCGTTACATTGGCTAATGAATATTTCCTCAATTATTTTTGTTATTATTTATTATTCAATCCGGAATTCATGTTTTCGAAATGCGGATGAAGGTGTAATATAATAGTATATTATGCAACGATCATGTATTAGTAACAATTACATGAGAGTCACATACGCTATTTTATCTACACCCGATAAATAGGAAAGAACTCCAAATATTATATTTATATTTGTATTGAACACAATAATACTAATTGAAAGGATGTCTTTGAAAAATTCTACAACTTTGTAATTAATGGCATTACTTCGAGAAATGGAACAATGAGAAATGAAGAGAAGATAAAAAAAAGATTACTCCAGGCCGGAATCGATTCCATGTCTCTTCCAACTAGTCCAATTATCTAATAAAATCTCAGCGCCTTAGACCGTTCGGTTACGGAGAGCTCAGAACATGTAGTTGAAAATATAAAGGAATAAATCATGCATTTGTCAAATGAAAAATTTAATTATTCTAACTGTATTTTTGCCGGTGAAGGTGTTGAAGATGATTCTCCCATATCGATGGTATCAGACAATTTGTTATGATTATCGAAGTTTGGCATGCACATCATGCTTGTTTGAAAAATAATGGGTTTCTATTGGTTGAAAATCTGTATCATTATGAAAAATTTGTATCGTAATGGATTTCATTATAAAACGGGTTGTGGGCAAATAAGTGTATTATTAGAGTACGGATGTAGATAAATCAGTTTATAGTCTAGGAGGTGGTATTAAACATTAACAGAATATTTTTCAAGGCTCAATTATCTAATACGTTCGTTCTTCTCTTTCCTACAACGTACTGCAATGATAATATTTACTAATATGCCCATATTCCGTTTCATAGTGATACAAATTGTTCGTAACGATACAGATTTTTAATCAATCGAAAATACAATTCAGTGGCGGAAGACTACATTGAAAATTGGGTTCAGAATAGGATCAGCATTCCCAATACAATATTGAACAATATTGAGACTTGCAATAATAAAATAAATGTAAATATTCCTTCCACCTCCACATCAGTGAGATCTGAAATGAACTTTTCAAACTGCATAATGAATAAAATATTACTATTTTTAAGAAATCGGTTATAGGAACTCGGTTTTTCCCTTAAAAAAACACAAAACTATCCAACAACTAACGCACTAATGTACAAAAATGGCACGTTACCATTTTCTCAGATACAGGATTCAGCGCTCTCGTCCCTAGTCTATTTTTATTGTCGAAAATACCGCTAATATTTCAGTTAGCAATCCAGTTTCTCATAAAAAGGTAACAAGGCCATACGGCTGACAATTTTTTTATGATGGATATCTCATACATCAACCAATGTCAAATGTCAAGAATGTATAACGTTGTGTGAGTAACAAGTAACATAAACATTGAGGTTGATTTTCTTCACGTCCCACATCATTGTTAGGAAACATGGTTACGTTTCACTTTCAACGCTGAAAGTAATAACAACTGTTTCTGCTTAAGCAGTGAATAACAATTTCCAAGTTTGAATCAATATTTAGAAGAATTCTATTTTCAATATTCGAAGAAAAATAGCATGTGTAATTAAAAAAGGTGCTTTATGTGGCCTGTAGTTTCATAGTTGCCACACAAAGCACCACTTTTTCCCGAATAACACGATACTTTCTTTTCCTTCAAACGTCAAAAAAGTATAATAATTACTGATTAGCATTTCTGTACTTCATAGAGTTGACAATCATGGGTATGTTTTGCAAGCAAGCCCCCTTCAACCATCACCTTGAGAAACTGAAACATCATATCAGGATTAACGAGGTCTCATCTTTTGAAGTGTGACTCCTAGAAACTGACCGTTTATGCGATCGAGTTGTTTGTCAAGTAAAAAATGCCATTATGCGCTACTATGCTTAAATCGCCCATAAAAGTTCGAAGTACCACTCTGAATTTGATGTTTCATATAACGGTGGTTTCAGAGCAGATGTTGGTCAAGCAAATGCTAATTTGATTGAAGCCAATCACTTGATATGATAATCGGTTTGTGAATACTAAAATATATAAACAGGTAACAAGGAAGTTTTGCATGTTAGGTGAATCATAAGTACATTCAGTGAAATAGTATTGGTAGGTATTTAGTTTTTGATTTCATTGCAGCTATGACTTCTTGAAGAAGTTGTTGGTCTGGAACTAATAGTTTAGTTTAGAAAGTACCTTACAAGCATATTTCAGGGGTTTATGAGAAAATTAGCGCACGTTAACGAAAAACTCGTTTTTAAATATATTTGAAATTTATTTGGCTGTCAATTAAAAATTGAAAATCAAGAAACAAACAAATATTGATTACTTTGAGAGTTATTTTTCGTAACTGATAATCGAAACTGGAATTTTCTGATTGATTATATTGTTCAATTGATTCTTCATAACATCGAAGAAGGTTGATCAAAAAATAAATTTTATATCAAGTATTTCCGGTGAAACCGAAACTCATACAATTTTTTTGTTTTCATCGGGATTTTCCGAATTTTTCTATACTGACTTTACCATCTTTTTTATGATTTGATTTTTTTCTCCTAAGAAAGGAAATATAGTTTCTATGGCCTGAAAAATTAAGAAATGAAAAGGAAAATGATTTTTAGTTGAATATATTAGAAAGCCTTCTTATTTCTTCGCGAGTTTCAGGTGAAAATAGTTCTTTTTGGGTTAGGTACCTTTTGGTTCAAAGAGCTTATGCCTTGATACGCAACTTATATATTCGACCAATCTTCATTTTTTGTACTTGTTTAATGCTATTAGAAAAATAACTACTTCCGGAAGTAGTAGTAAATTTAATCAATGATCATTTTTATAGTCATATAGTAATTGTGGTCTCGGTAGTGTAGTGGTTAGCATATCTGCCTATCAAGCGGAAGGCCGGGGTTCGAATCCTCGCCGGGCCACCGTGCTGGGTAATCGCACGTTAAAAGGTAAGGCCTCGTTTATCCATTGCTCGCACAAGTTTCGACTTCTGAGGGTTGACGTTCGTCAGCTGGTTAACGAACAATACCAAAACGCCATTATCTTCGTCCGAAGTCCTATATCAACAAGACCTTATTACTTTCTTCTCACGCCATTCCCCAGGAGCAGAATAATTATTCGGGGACCCGTCAACCATGGAACGTGCAACATTTATTTCCCACCCGGTAAACCAACAAATAACAATTTTTATCAAAAATGATATTTGGAACGGCGCACGTAGAAATTATCACGTGAAGATTTCATCCCTAAGAATCTCCATACAATGTGAAAAATGTTCAAATCTCAGCTAAAAGGACCCTTTTGCATTCACATATATGCCTGAATATTTTTAAACTATTTTTGTTCATTTAAATTCACCACGAAACGCATCAAAAATTATTATTACTAAATAGGTACTGATATACAGCGTGTCACGAAAATTTGCACCCAGCCAACACTCGGCGAAAATTCAAAATCATATCCATTTCAATCTCGCAGGTATCAATTTTTTGGAGAAATAATTGTTGCAACTCTAACCCTGTGCTGGGGGTAGCAGCCCCAGACAAATTTTTACATGGGACGAGGGGCCAACCTTCTTTTTTCTTTTAATCGACCGATTATACCTACATATACCAAGGAATCGCGTCATATTAAAAAAAATCAAAATTCATTTATTCATACCTACAATGGCAACCATCTCAAAGATGGATGTATACGTCCCAATACACTTACAGCTGATTCGGAATAAGAATAAAACAAAAAAGCTGAAGACAAGCAACAGTACAAGATGCAACACAAGACATTATATAAGGTATTCACTATAATCTATCATCGAGATACTCACGTACAGAGTAGTAGGTTTTCTCGAGAAGAACTTTTTTTTATTTTCTTCTTGTAGGTTTTGAGGCTCATTCTCTGTATGTCAACAGGAAACTTGTTGAAAAAATTCACTTCTGCTTTTTGGGGACTCTTCTAAGACTTACTCAAATTATGTGGAGCTACACTCAAAGCACTGACATTTCGTGTTGAATAATTATGGTAAAACGAGTTTCTTTCGAAAGTTTCGAGATTAATTTTAACATAGATCAGTACTTTATAGATGTCAATGCTAGGAAAAGTTAAGAAATTATTCAGCAGGAACACACAGGCTCGTAACTCTCATCAAACTTCGAGTCAAACATAAGTCTTAAAATTCGTTTCTGACTCACAACAATATTTCTAGAACTCACGGAGTCTCCCCACATAACAACGTTGAGGTGAGATGACAGTATACGAGCGAGTATTACATGTCAATTAATACTTTTCTATCTACAGTCTTTTTCAGTTTCAAAATAGCATAGTTACTGGAACTTAATTTTTTCAATATACTCTGTATATGTCTATCCCAAGATAAAGTCTTATCCAGGTGGAGGCCGAAAAATTTGATACATTCGGAAGTCTGTATTTCATTGGAAGATATACAGTTACTACTTTTCCTACACTTGAAATGGTGGTATACTGTCTTATCTAAATTAAGTATCAAATTATTTGTGCTACACCAGTGACCGAAAGTCTTTGTAACCTCTGTCAGAATGTTTTTTCTATTTAGGAAATCAATAATCCTTTCATAAATAGCTCGTTCAAAAATTTTTGATATCACATTCAAAATCGTTACCTGTTGATAATTTTGTGGTGATGTCATGTCACCTTTTTTGAATATAGGTACCACATTACCAAGCTCCAACTGAGAAGGGAATATACCCGTATTAAAAGAAATATTGATGAAGTATGCTAAAGGCTCAGCAATATGGTCCTTGAAGACCTTTACAATTTTCACAGATATTCCATCAACTCCTACGCTATTTTTATTGTTTAGTTCAGAAATTATATCGAAAACTTCTAGTCCGCTCAAAGAGTGAAAGAAAAAGTTCTCGAGAGAATGTATGGTAGACTGCATTTTTTTGGATTTCATTTGTCCAAACTTTTGGTCCAATTTCAATTGTGTGATAGAGAAAAAATAAGCAGCGAAACATTCCGAAACTTCTTCTGGTTCATTCAAATTTTTATTATCTACCAACAAATTGATTGTTGCTTCATGCTGATTTTTACTTATTTTCTCATTAATAATGTTCCATACAGTCTTTTGTTTGTTTTCACTTTTTTCAATAATTTGGCTGTTGAAACATTTTTTGTTCGCACCAACAATTTATTATAAAACTTCTTTGTTTCTTGTAGTTTTTCCATTTGATAGGGTTATCTTGATTTTTCATTGAGGCAAACATTTTTTTCGATTTTCTTCTTTCATCTACAATTTTATCTGTGACCCATTCCTTTTTAAGATTCCTATTTTTATTATTATTTCGTTTTTGTGGACAATAAGCACCAATAACAAAGTCAATGCATGACATTAATTCTTTCAGAGTTCCATCTACATCATTCTCGTGTTAATAAACGCCTTCAAAGCACTGAAATGTATAATAAATTATACATTTCAGTGCTTCAAAGCTAATAAGGTGACCTCCATTAGCTTTCACACATTAAATACAATCCTGATTAAGAGCCATCTCTTACATTTCTCAGCACTTCCCTATTCCCTAGTTCCATTGGAAAATTTGTGGGGGGCTGCTACCCGCAGCACAGGGTTAAAGTTGCCCGAATTATTTTCGCATAGAAAGTTTGTCCCCCTCGATATTAAAATGGACGTGTTTTTGTTTTATGTTTTGTTGAAACATATTGTGCCCAATGTTAAGGGTGCAAATTTTCGTTGAGACACGCTGTATGTATTTCATGAATACTCCAAATTCGTGAAACATTAGCTATTTATGCCTACGACACTCTTCACCGCCCAATTTCAATCAGTTCAAAACATCAGCGAGTCTGAGTCACTCCGAAAATGTTCAGAAAGCTATTCGGTGTTTCATTATCAATGAACTGCAGTATCCGGTTCCGAATTGTACAGAACAATACGCGAATGAGATAAAATCAGTTTCGTATACAAACAAACAGTGGAATGCAGATTCATCTTCCTGTGAAGATTCACCAAATGAAGAACGAGTTTTTGTGAGTATTTTCGATATCAGATTGGTAGTAGATATGATATTACTTTGTTTATGTTTGATTGTCAAACCATGCTGTCGATCACATTTGGCCGGCAACGTTTGTTATTCAAGGCCCACTCACTATTTAGAGGTACACCTAGTGTAAACAATAAAGTGAGTACTCAGGTCCTGATACATTCGTTTGTGAAAAAAAAATCGAACCAAGACACATTTTTTCATGGTCGTAGAACAAAGAGTTGAATGTTTTCCATGGTTCAGTAATAAGGTGAAAATACTATGATACTATTTACCCATTGCCGTCACAATAAAGAGATAAAAAAAGTATACGAATTCATATCCACTTTATACGTGCAGTAGGATATCTTCTAATACTTGTATAAAATTTCCATGTCACAATGTTAGTTAGCGTACTCCTCCGAAACGGCTTTACCGATTTTTATCAAATTTTATATGCGTATTCAGTAGGTCCGAGAATCGGCTACTATCTTTTTTCGATACCCTAAGTGATAAGGGTTGTTCACCCTTAATTTTTTTTTGACGAAATTCTTTGTTTTTATTTTTTTATAATGTGGCATTAAAAATACAAACAACCCTAAATTTTTACTTTTTTATCACCAACCCCTATTTTTTTATGGCCATAGTAATTCAATCATTTTTCATCCCGCTCGATAACTGATCAATCATAGTGTTTTTAACTATACGTATACTTCGATTAAAAATCTAAATTTTTTTTTCAAGAAGATAAACATTTATTTTCATTATTAAAGTTTAATCCTGATATATGTTTAGTGTTACCAATCTTAGATTCTTAAAATTTGCTGCGCCTTTACTGGTGAACAACGTGATGCCTTGGTCTAATCTACTTCAAATTTTACATTGAAATTCTTTCACAGAATTGATGGAAGACATGTTTCGTATTTTATTGAAATTCATCGTCTAACGGAGTTGAAAAGGAGTAGAAAATTATTTTAGGGGTTAATCAAACCACTGATTGTATAGTTCTGCAACTTGGAAGGTGTCTTATTTGTGTGACGTAGGTATCCGATAAAAAATATTTTCCAGAAATTCCACTTCTAAGAGGGTGAAATACGGGTTCATATTTTATATGGACAACGTGATTCATAGGTCCAATCTATTTCAAATTTTGCATAAAAATTCTTCAACAGAAAAGATGGAAGTCGTGTTTCGTATTTTATTGAAATAAATCGCCTAACGGGGTAGAAAGTTATTTTAGGGGTTAACCAACGCACGGCCTATACCACTGATCGTAGAGGTCTGAAACTTAGAGGTTGTATCCTTTATATGATGTAGGCATCCGATATGGAAAGTTTTTCCAAAATCTAAGCCTAAGGGGGTGTAAAACGGGATCATAGTTTGTATGGGACAATGTACTTCAATTTACTTCAAAGTTTGCAAAAATATTCTTCAACAGATTTGATGGCAGACATATTCTATTGAAATTCATTGTCTATCGGATAAAGAAGGATTCAACATTTTCGACTTCTTTCAAAAGCTCTTTCGAGTGCGCCTAGAACACAGAGCTGTTATGAACCCAATAGAACTAAGTACTAAGAACTACATAATATAATAGCATCACAAAAATGATTAACCCCCAACGATGTGGGCACGGGTCAGCTAGTAATATATAATATAAGTGTAGTTAGGTATATATTATATAACGAACATGGAAACATGAGTGATGTTAAGTATCTTTCAAGCGCTTTATATGAACTCTAATATATTTTCCATAACCTTTTTAGCAATTATTTTTTTGCTTTGAGTTACAAAGTTAATAAAACCCTGTGGCAGCATGTAAATGGAAATAGGATGTTGCAACTCTACCAGACAATCACACCTAATTTGCCAGAGACCTCTACGGTTCATTCCACTTTCGTAAATTACGTAAATGAACCAGAAAGTTCAAGATCTATTCCACATGAAAGATGTTCAAATTTGGTTGTGAAGTAAATGGTATGGTATGGCTGGAAATTTATGTATCTTGTGAATACCTTATGAAATCAAAAGAGGTTGGAGTATTTTCAGGAGAAACTTCAAATTGGCAAAAGCACGTGATTTTTTCTACACATTTTCTAAAATGTGATCAACATCAAACATAAACTTAAAACCTCTGGCGCCTTTCATTGAATATTTGAATAATAAACCTGAAAATATTGATTCAGGATCTTTCAAGAAATCAATTACAAGACGGGGCATTATCATTATGGTACAGAAATAAAAAAAATCATTAAATAATCTCGAATAATATGCCATATATATTTGCTATATCGCCTAGTAAAGGTAGTATTCACTATAAATCAGTTATTAGGTTTACCTAATCGAAGCTGTAGAACCTTAAAAATTGAGTTCCTCTTTGATATATCGATTTTAGAAATATCACTACTTTTATTCGGGTTTGAAGGCCGTCGTGTTTTGGAATTTCTTCCTGACGTTTCGCTGGCTCGAGTGGCTAGCTTCTTCAGAGGCTCATTCATCTTGAAATTCACTCCGATGACACACTCCGGTGAATTTCAAGATGAATGAGCCTCTGAAGAAGCTAGCCACTCGAGCCAGCGAAACGTCAGGAAGAAATTCCAAAACACGACGGCCTTCAAACCCGAATAAAAGTAGTGATACTGAAAACCTCGGCCGCGAAAGCCTCAACTATTTTGATTTTAGAAATATTATCAAAATATAACGTTGCTGAAGATGCTAACCTTGTTAGCGATACGCACGTCGAGTGCAACTAAATATCAGTTTGGTGTTAAGGTAATTGATCCCTACAAAAAGTTTCGATCATCAGAATTGCTGCAATAAAAGACTGAATATATGTCGAATCTCTCTCAATTTTTTTGTCTCTCTTTCTCAGAACTCGTTTTTCAACAGAATGGTGGAACTGTGAAATTCTGTAATATACAACCTTCCAAAAAAGTGACAAACATTTCATGTTTTGTATTCTTTAGTTCGCACAGTGTTTTCTGAACTAACTTAACTCAACGATAAAAAAATTGTCTGTAATCAAATCAATATTGCTTCTCAGATCGTCAGCTTCGAATGCCGGAAACAAATACTAACTTTCCCAATATCAAACTCAATGGATACCTCAACTCTCAAAGCCTCAGCTACCTCAACCCTCAAAGCTTCAGCTATGTCAACACTAGAAGATTCACCTAACGCCACAACCGACACAGAAGCTACTGGGATAGCCCAACCGAAGACCCCAGTGTCTAAGATCGTCAACCATCTCAAATCTAATACAGATCAGATACAGAGACTCAACAACAGCATCCCAAAGGCGCAAAATACCGACGAAAACAAAGAACGTGTCGAAAACAGGCTACCGAAGCTCAAGATAAACCTTCAAAACTTCGACCAGAGCCAACTCGTGAACGATTTGTCCAAAGTGAAATCGCCAATAGACGATAAGAATTCATCGGAGCTCGTGTTTACCCACCAGAAAGATGACAGGGAATGCTTCCCAGTGGCCAGTAAACAAAAACAACCCATTATGGGGAGGGCGGCTTTGCTCAAGAAAGCAAATATTGACTCTGACTCACTCGTTATACGGGGAATGATTCTGAACAAATACGAAAATGTCATTAATCATTACGTGAGTCGGATGTACAAGCGAAGACTGTCAAGGCGCAGCACGTCCGAGTTATCGGAAGATGATTTCAACGAGTCCTCTTCTTCGTCACCTTACCCAGTCTTTTCCCCAACGGGGCTGAGCCCTGTAGATACTCCTGGAAGTGAGACTAGGAGCAGATTCGAATTTCCCCCTGTTGAAGAGTATAGATATCCATTTTTTGCTGCCAACTACTATCTACCGAAAAGGAGCTTGGAGTTTCTGAAGTCAACGGATGATTTTAATATCGATACTGCTACTGAAGAAGAGCTCAATGATTCTTTTGTGTCTTCTGTCACCGGTCAGGCTGTATCTATGACGAACGTCTCGGAGTACGATCCTAAGGCCTTTCTGGAAAATGCTCTGGGTGATTTGTCCCAATCGGAAAATTGCGAGGTGAGTATGGGAAATTCAATTCATATCTTTTTCGTACCAAATATAAAAATATTTTATTCTCGATTCGAGCTCCTTCACCCCCCTTTAAAATTTAAATTACTTTCACAACTATCAGAAAAATGATTGCATGAAAATAATAATGGAAAGAGAAGTTCATTGAAACGAACTATTATGTGTAAAGATTCACCCAGAAAAACATCGATTTAACGGAAAAAATAAGAAAACTGAAAGAGAAGTGAATAGAAACGCGAGTAAATTCAACTTATTGATTAGTTCCAGTTATTTTTGTTAAATTTTTATTTTTTGAATGTATATAGCTTTTTATAATGTTTTGTTTGATTTTAATTGCTCTTTCTGGATCTCTCATTTTGTTTTGATCTTTGACTCATTTCCATTTCATTAATTCAATTTTTCTATTTGAATTCTATCATTCGAAAACAATATTTTACTAATCCCGTTTAACTTTAAATTCTTATTTTTTCATTTCGGCAGGTTCAAATGGGGTGAATTGAAATATATTTTTTTTAATCGTCGAGGAATACATTTTTGTTGTAATTCACAACTGAATTTGTAACTTGCAGACTGATCAAGAAAAACCTAACAAACAAAATATGGGATCGTCGAATGTCTCGTCCATCCTGTCCAGAGCCGGCTCTTTCTACTCTTCGATGAGGAAGAACATAAAAAGGAGGCGGCACAGTATGAGGGCGGCCTGTCTCGAAGAACACCAAATCAGTGGGACTTCCACGGCATCCAACGAACTTGTCCAGAATCTAGAAAGAGAGTTGTCGATACAGAATTCGATAATGTTCCAGATATCCAAAGCTTTAAATTACTGCCGGTCATCCAGAGAATTCGTCTCTGGAAAAGAGCATATAGAAGCTGAAAAAATACTCTTAGTTGCAAGTAAGTAATAATATTTATTAATTGTTATACTCCCACATCGGCCTGAGCCGACAAGCTATTAGAACCCGTTTCAAGAAGCATTTTTCACATATGAAATACGGAAGGGTAAAAAATCCAGTGTCGCCCAACACGCTTTAGACAATGACCACAAAATTGGTGAAAGCAATCTGAAACTGATGAAGCATGTGCATGACACAAGACCACTCGATGCATGTGAGAGTCTAGAAATAGCGAAACGTAAAAAGAGCATGAATGGTGACAGCGGACCTATCCCTTTCAGCCCGTTTTTTAATGTATTGTTGAGAAACTGATCAAAATAATCAATAATAACAAATGAAGTCAATATCGGAACAAAAACTTTACAGGTAGTGGCTGCACTAGTTTATTGTTGAGATATTAATAAGAATAAATAGTGGTAACAAACAATGTCTATATCGGGCCGAAAAACTTTAGGTATATAAACAGCTAACCAGAACCGATCCCTGTCGTACACCAATTGTTACATTTGCAGGCTTTGACTTCACTGATTCAATCATTACTATCTGGGTCATATTTTCTAAGTAAAATGCTACACCCCAGATGCCCAGATTATTGAGCTTATCTAACAATAGAATATGATCGACTGTGTCAAAAGCGCGACTCAGATCGAAAAATGGAGCAATAGGAATTTTTTTATCATTGAGATATTGATAGATTTGTGTGCATAATACTTTAATGGCAGTTTCAGTGGATTTAACATGGCATGCTATTTGTAATGAGATTGTTCTGTTCCAAAAAACAAGTGAGTCTTGTATTGAAAGTACTGCCAATAACCTTGGCAAACTGGGACTGTAGGCATACATTCCTGTAATTACCAACATCTTCTCTAGATCCTTCACCCTTATAAATTAGGACTGATTTTGATATCTTTAAAACTTTTGGATAATGTCCATCAACAAACGACATGTTTTTGTTGTGTGATAGTGGATAACATACCAAATCACTAACTTCTTTTACAGCTTTTCCACATATATCATCTACGCCTGCAGAGGTTTTTTTATTATAATTTCATAGATCTCCTGTGGTGTGTATGGTCCTAAAAATATAGTGCTATTGAAAAATTTACGTATATAAATATGTATACACGCAAACAAATATTCCAACATATGTTAAAAACATAAATATGAATAACAAAAATTATGAAATCAGATGTAGCTGACCCCAGATCGAAATAAAGTATAGAAGCTAAGAATGTACTTGAGAAAAGTAAACCAGTTTTGGATACTTCAATGGCAAAAAAATCGAATTTCGTAAGGAATGCCGATAAAAGAAGAAATTTGTTTTCTCAATATTTCTGGGTCGATACTCCACATGAAAAGTTCAGTAATATAAGGCCAAAAAAAAAAAATTATTATAGAAGAGTACTTGAACGCGAAAAGGATGTGTCACGAGACCCACTTTCCATTTTATTTCCCAGATGACTCACAGCCGCCATCTTGAAATTTTCATCTGTCAATTCCACTCCTAGATATAATATTCATGCATCAATTTATTCCAACTTTCAATTTTTTGAGTTGACCTGTTCAAAAGATGAAACGGGGAGGACATCAAAGAAAGCCAGTGTATATAGTTTATAATAATAATGTTTTTGCTGTGACTCTCTTTTTTTGGCACAATATAAATAAACATTAAATTTACTATTCAAATATCATTCAATAGGTGAAAATCTTTGCTTTTAACATTTTTTCCTCTGGTCCTTTTCATTTTTCAGTATATTGTTGTTGAAAATTGTTGTAATCAAGATCGCACATTTTTGGACATAATTTTTTTCAATTGAGCTTTGAACAATGCAGTCCAACCTCTTTTATAAAAATCCATTGACCTGCCCTGGATTCCGAGGTCTAAATCTTACGGCGAAATATAAGGCAAAAAAAAATTATTATAGAAGAGTACTTGAACGCGAAAAGGATGTGTCACGAGACCCACTTTCCATTTTATTTCCCAGATGACGCAGAGTCGCTATCTTGACCTGCCCTGGATTCCGAGGTCTAAATCTTACGGCGCACCACTAATATCGACATACTTGCTTTTTGTCAATCAATATACATCTATATTGATCATATTATCCGGTCAGTCTAGACCTAAAAATGAGAGCAAAGGTACATAAACTCCCATCAAGCTGAAAATTAGTAGAATTTTTAAAAATATGATTAAAAATAAAATTTCAAAGTTCCCCATCTTTCCCCTGTATGGAAAAAAATTTATTCAAGGTCAAAGGTCCAAAAAATTAGTTTTTCGCGATTTTCAGCGAAACCGTTAGTTTTATCATAGAAATATTTCAGACAAAAATTGTAGATCATAAAGTAATCTACAAAAAATGTATGAATACTTTTTCCCTACGAGCCACCGTTTTTGAGATATAACGTATTTAAAAAGTTGTTCAAGTTGTTATCGGTTATAATTGCACGAGTGCATAAAAATTACCGATGATTTTGCAAGAAAGCGTGATATCTGAAAATTGCAAGAGTTTATTTTCATGTTTTGGCGAAAGTGCCCGAGTCCGAAGGACGAGGGCTCTTTTACAATTTATATTTTCCTCTATAGATTGTATGGAGTACTCACCTAAACGCGAAATGTTTTTCTATCTTTGAAGTCTATCTGACATTTATTTGTGTTGTTTACTGACGTCTAGCGATACGGTTTCAAATGTGTTGTTATGGTGACTTGATACAATGCAATTACCGCTGTAAGTTTTCGATAATTGCATTGCTCTTATGGGACATTTTATATATGAGGGAAATATTCGTCATAATTTATTTATTTATTTATATATTCATTTATTTCATACACTATTCTACAGGATGAACCCAATTACAGAATAGGGAAAAAAGCAACAATGTGCATGTGCATATACATATACTAATACAAGTATAGACACATACACACACATTCACACTTATACATAAATTGCAATCCGATAACAATACAAAAATGAGATTTCAAGCTGTCAGTTAACTAGAAAATGTTTTTTGATATCTATAATCTGGCAACTGAATATATCTAAAACATCACATATAATATGCATGAGTCCACGTATCTCTTATCTAGAGTTGTTATATATGTTGAAATATTTTTCCATTGGTGATTGCAATTTATACTTAAAATATAAAATATACATAAGTTATAACTATAAGAATATCAGGTCAAATGAAACCCAGCCCCTTACTTCATACGCCAGTGTAACTTCGAGACAACCACTTTTTTAATTTACATCGCTTTTTATCTTTTCCAATATTTACAAATTTCCGTAATTTTGCAATAGTTTCAAATAAACAGGATCACAACTGACCGGTGGAGTAGGCCTACGTGGGAAACTACGTTAAAAAAAACGCGCTAAGTACACTACCTCATAGGTGGCGTGGAAACGTGTGCATATTATGACGATTGCAACTTGTACAACTTTTTGAATCGTTATATCTCAAAAACGGTGGCTCGTAGGTAAAAAAAGTATTGATAAATTTTTTTGTAGATTATTTTATGATCTACAATTTTTGTGATAAAACTTACCGTTTCGCTGAAAATCGTGAAAAACTCATTTTTTTGACCTTTAACCTTGAATAAAATTTTTTCCATACAGGGGAAAGATGGGGAAGTTTCAAATTTTATTTTTAATTATATTTTCAACAACCTCACTAATTTTCAGCTTGATGGGAATTTATGTAGCTTCGAATGTTTAAATTGACCGGAGTAATATTAATAATATTTTTGCGTGAAATAACGAAACTGTTCAATAATTTTTCAGCTATCACCAAAGAAGCTCTCATGAACGAAATCAACGCGATAGAGTTCAATACTTACGAGAACAAGTTTGATCCCAGGTGTTCGGGAGATATTCGAATCAGCAATTTGGTCTTCCGTCTCAAAGAAAAAACTAGCGCTCTACCTCATCACGCAGACTCCAGTGAACATTTTCTGGCGGTGGCCACTTGCGGGACGAAGATCATCTCTAGCGAAGTGTTAGTGGCGACAGATAACACCGTATTGGTCAGAAAATGCTTCGAATTCGACAAACTTCTGGCAGACTTCGAAATATCCCTGAGCTTGTATTCGATGACTGTCAGGAACAAGGTGCATATAATTCAGGTAACGATGTGATATTGAATATTTTATTTGACTACGTTACATAATACAATAAGTTTGTAGCAAGTCATGTTTGGCTTGCTTCTAAAAATCACATAAAATTGTAGGAAAATGTAAAAAAAAGTGTCAAAACTAACAAGTAAATAACAAGTAAATAACATGAATCACGTATACATATACAACACATATACAAAAACTTTGAAAATCAAAGAGAAGTAGTGACATGAGTGTTACCACAAAAATGTGTTCTGAAGTCATCGACAGAATAGAAGCAGTGCCTCAACAAATAATTTTTTAAATTCCTCTTGAAAGCCTTCATACTGAGCTTTTTGAAATCTTGAGGCAAGATATTTTACAGAGAATAATCTAAAGAATTTTTTTGCGATGAGTGAAGACGAAATCGATGTATTCTAATGTGGTGAGAGTTTCGTGTGTTGTGTTCGTGAATATGACATTGTTTCGTCAAAGATGATTTCTTCTTATGTATTTCAATCAAAACATAATATAGGAATAAAGTTGGCAATGGCATAATTCTGAGTTTTCTGAAAGTTTCTTGACAGTGATCCCTGTATCCAATATTAGCCAGTACTCTCACTGCCTTCTTTTGCATCCTAAATATTTGGATGGAATAGCATGAATTTCCCCAAAGTTGTACACCATAACTAATTTGGGAGTGAAACAGTGAAAAATATGACGTTTTCAATATATTTGCATTAGTAATGTGCTTCAATTGGCGAAGAGCAAACAGAGAACCCGAGAGTTTTCTCTTCAGTTGGGAAATATGTGCAGACCAGTTGAGTCTATTATCTAATGTAATGCCCAGTAGTTCAACCTGATTATTTTCACAATTAGAGATGATTTGATTATTAGCAGAAATATGTATATATTGTGTCTTCTCACCATTTAGTTTCAGCTTATTGGATAAAAACCACTGATTAGCACTATTAGTTACATCGTCGAGATGAGACTGTAACATATCATTATTTTTATCCGACAGAATGAAAGTGGTATCGTCCGCAAAGAGGACTGATTTGAACGGCTCCATATCATTGCACAAGTCATTTACATGAATAATAAATAATAACGGTTCCAAAACGGACCCTTGCGGAACGCCATGCTTAATAGTTTGAAAGTTTATAAGGGTCGATTTATAAAAAGCTTCAAAACCTAAGATTTATCACTTATCATTTAAGACTTATAACTTAAGAGAGATGGAGCATGGGAATAACATAGAAACTGTTATAAAAACACTTATGGCTTAACATTTAAGATTTGAGAAGATGATCAACTTCCAACTTAAGAATTGATTGATAAATGAAATAGGGTATGCGCAAGAAACTTACGCATGTACCTATTTTGTTTACAGATGTTGATGAGAATTGAAAGGTTATGTTATGCAATAACATATTTTAAAATCATGGAAATCATTACCTATTTAAGTATATTCATGATATCTTGAATCTTAGTTTTTTTATAATTGAGTCTACTATCCGGCAGTAATTCTTAATGTGGTAAATGTTAAATGCTAAATGTTAAAAGTTTTTATAAATCCGCCTTAATTGATACAATTTAAAAACTGTTGCACGTCATCATGGGCGTGGTTAAAGTACACTAAAGCAAAGTAACGTCTTGAGTATGAAAGAGCGAAAATCGAAAATTTTCACAAACCTTTGTTAATAGGTGCGTGCATATCATTCATTGAAATATGGAAGCTAATCCATCAAAAAGTCCTTTTCTAGTATCTATGTATCTATGTTGTTTTTTTTTGAATATTAGATTCAAAGCCATGAGTGTACAATTCAGCAAATATCAAACTGTATGACACTTCCGGTTTGATCGGGAGCGCAACCAATTTTCATTTTATTACGGAAATTACCATTCGGTATAGAATTACCTTTCCAATCTACCAATATATCATAACCATACTTACAATTCACAATCTGCTGATACAATCGAGATTTTATAAAAAATTACTTTTTGTACTCCCCTCGTAACGGAACATTTCAATGAAAGTATGCCATGGAATATTGATGTGTGAGTGACAACAATGCTTGCCAATTTTTTCACACAATATTTTCCATGCAGATTAGCTACTTTTATAATTGAATTTTCTTTATATTTCAAGATCAAGGGTATTATTTCTAAATGCTAAAATAGGAATTTTTAAAGTCTGTCATAAACTACAATACAACCTGTTTCGTATTTCAATATGTATTGGAGTTTCCCAACAAATTCAAAAATTACTTGGGACTTAAGAAATGATAGACTTGATGTTGAAAACTGAAGAAAAATTAAATTTCAAAAATATCCAATCCACATAAAAAAATATTGTGTGAAAAGTATGGGACAAGAATTATTGTTAGTTACGCGATATTATTCAATTTTCAATAGTATACTTTCATTTCAAGATGTTTTATTACGAGGGGGATACGAAAAGTATTATTTATAAGATATGAACCATATCAGCAGAATGATTGTGATATATCATTGGAAAGGCAATTCTGTCTTCAATCGTTATATCCAAAAAAATATATATACTTTTCATTCGAAATATGAAAAATGGATTCGCTTACGGTCAAACCGAAATTGTCATATGGTTTGCTGAATCCTACATTTATGAGATCAAATTCAACCACCGAATTCAAAATATAACAACTACAAAATAACGACGAAGATACAGAGGGGTGAATTGGTTCCGGGTCACCCAGTATATATATATATATATATATATATATATATATATATATTTATCATCTTCAATATTGATGAGTTTGTACATTTTTCAGGAAAATATGAAGTGTCCTTCACCGAAGAGCATGTTAAGATGTACCAAAGACCCCAGAAGACACAAGAGTACCAACACCACCTTGTACATAGAACCATTGGCTTTCACTCTTCTAGGAAAATGTTTCGTGCGAAACCAGGAGTTATCCAAACTAGGAAAAACGAAAGACACAAGCGTTTTGAGCCTCAAACTTCAAAACGTACCACGTCATTCCTCAATCGAAGAACAAGTTGAAATCAAAATAGACCACGGATACATGTTGACGAACAAAACGAGTGGATTTTTAACCATAGGAATCGAAAACGAACAGTTGTTCACTTCTTGGAATCGTCGCTGGTGTCTTCTGGAAGGATCAATCTTCAATTACTGGAACTACCCTTCAGAGGAGGTGGCTGCACCCTTAGGCAGTTTCGATCTGTGTTACAGCAAGGCCCAAAAGGTCGTGCCAGCTGACAGAACAATATGTGCCAGATCGAAAACTCTCTTGATTCCTATACAGAGTGGTAAAAGCGAAAAGAAGTATTTGTTGTCTGCTGATACCTCTGCCGATATGGGCATGTGGGAACGTGAGCTCAATTTTGTTATTCAGTCCCTGTTGATTTGGAACGGGATGAAATGTCTTCCGGTGGAGTAGCCATAAATTTTAGTTCATATGATGTTTTCCTTTTAAATTTTACATGGAATAAGTTTTATATAATATGAATATTTGACTGACTTGAACTTATTCCATTTGGTTCATCAACTGACATGAGTTATATAATATGCGAATAATAAAGTTTACCAACATTCCAATGATAGTCATTTTCATGAACTTTCACCATTTGTCCCCAAGATGACTTACAAGCCGTCATTGTTTGAATTATACCAATGTCACTCTGTAATTTAACATATGTGGCTCTTGAAATCGTCGCTGGTGCTTTCTACAAAGATCAGTATTCAAATACTAGAACAATCCTGGTGAAAAAATGACAGCAATCTACTTCCCAAACAGTATAGACCATAAATTTTCGTCAATCTTACCATAAAACGAATTCAATTTCTATTTGGGCATACTGAGAGAAGGTGTTTTTTATTCCATTTCTTCAAAACAAATTCATGCAGGTTGTAATAATTGTTGAACCTAATGGACACCAATTCTGGCTTTTACATGAAGTACCAAATATGTAGCCCCATTTTTTCCAGATTACGATTTGCCTTAGCTTCAAAACCTAACTGCCGCCTGATTGGTAATACGAATAAATTTGAAGAATTTGCCAAAGATATCAATTCAAAATGTAAATCTAACTTTTGTGATAGTGATCTCAGAAATTTTTTCGAACACTCTGTTGATAGGTACGAATTCGAAGACGTTTGATTAAATCACAGAAGAAAAAATAAGTCTATCTGAAATAGCTACTGAACATGAAAATCCTAATTATTCTTGCGACAACAGAGTATAATAATAATAATATGGTCTGTTAGGAAAGAAAATAACAGGGTTGTTTTGAAAAATGTTGAAAATGATCCTTGCTGAGTGGCATTACTCTGGACTTCAATTGTGTATACAGGGTGTTAGTGAATAAGTACGCCACTGAGTTATTTCAAATTAAAAACCATTTTTGAATAGCTCTTTCAATTTTGTGAAAAACATTTTCTCCTGCCTTTTTCCGTAAGGGGCACCGTTTTCATACAAAAAATAGAATATCTTAACGGATATTAATTTATTTATCCTGCTTTTGAATAGAGAAACACACGTGTCGCGATTTTGTTAACCCATTGTCAGTGAAACTGTGCTATATTTTTTTAAGAATATGGATTCTCATCGAGTATCGGCCAGTACAATTCAATTTTTGAAATATTTCCGCATTCAACAGAATGTTGACAGTAGGCTTCTAACGTCGCTACTAGATAATAAAGAAATAAAAAATACACCTTAAGATAATTCATTTCTTTCATAAAAACGGCTTCCCTTTCGAAAAAAAGAAATAAGAGATTGTTTGTCACAAATTGAACAAGCTACTCAAAATCGATTTTTAGTTTGAAATGAGTAAGCAGCTTACCAATTTTATCAATGTTTTTCAAGGAAATTACCCTCATGAACGCCACTGATGATCATAAAATTCTTAATTGCACGTCAAACAAATGCGTAAAAACGACCTCTCCGGTTTCGGATCAATAAAGAAATAGTTTTTAATTTGAACTTTTGCACCCTTAATCTCGTAAAACGAAGCATTTGCAGAAAAATGTTATACATCATACTGTCATAATTTTTTCATGCAAAATAACCCCCTGAAGTTTCTCGCATTTATTCACTGACACACTGTATAATTAACTCTTTTGGAACCTGTCCCCAAAAAATATGAGATGGAAAAAGTCGAAAACAAAGAAATACGAATTATGGAACGATATAAAAACAATCAAATACTTATGTAACCATCACACCATCGTCTATCAAACTTTGAAAATAAATGAGAAAAGTTGAATGAAAAAACTCGACGAACAATCGAGCCAAAAATTAAATCATATGAAGCACTCAAATCCAACGGTAAAAGAATCAAATAAAAAATTCAATTGATCCAAAAAATGTATAATTCGACAGAATTCAAAATATTGAATACAAACTGGTAAATGAAGAAGTATTATTAAGAATGAACAAATATTGAAACCCAGTTTCAAATTGAGTGTACTCACGACGTTTGGATCGCTGGTAGCCGCATTCGTCTTCGGGTGATGACTGACACAATTTAGAATTTAGAGATACGGTCGGTTATAATTCCCCATGGGGGGTTCTATAATATGGTGCAATGAATGGTTTCAGATTCCAGATTCCTACTCTAGGGTGACTCAATGCATATCGTTGTTGGAAAGTAGTGATAGATACAGCATAATCTGCAAAAGAATTACGCCCTGCGTGGTACTTTATGGCTAACCCAGAATTTGTTCTTGATGGAACACGCTGTATACCTCCAATGAGTATGCCTCATAAATTTTCGTTATTGTCACGATGAGACTAATTTCAGTTATAATTGGGAAAAGTTGGTTTTCGTTTTTTTCGCAATACATTCGGGCTATTTGTAAATCACCCTGCATCATTCAAAACAGTATATCTTAATTTTTTTACTTTGATCGATGTTTCGATATTTTCATGTGCAACTAAAGTAAATCAGTCTGTAAAAAAAAGGCTTCCACCCTAATTCTTGTTGAACTTAACGAACGAAAATTATGGGTTTGACATGGAGTACCACACGTAGCACGTACATTTTTTTGTGGATTGCGATTTGCTTTATCTTCAATTACTTCCCTTTCCAACGGCAGACTGTGAAAAATTGGTCCCAACAATCTATCACCGCCGCCAGGTCCAGAAAGATACTTTTTTTTTGGAATTTATATGGCGCGTCGAAGCATTTCTCCATAACGTTTCATGCTTCTTCCGAGGAAAGGCGTAGGCAGGCACGTATACAAAGGGGTAATTATCCCCCATGATCAGTCAGTCACATAACATATTACAATATATATTAAAAAATATTGGGAGATATCGAAAAATATAATAAATGAATGAAAAATGAATCACAATTTCATTTCACCTTTACACCCTGCAACCCTGTAAGATCGCAGAATCCAGTAATTGAATTCAAAATTATAGAATATCTCAGAAGATCATATAGTCTCTGGTACCTATTTCGGGAGAAATTGATAAACCTAAATTTAAATTCATTATTTAATTTTTGTTGTTGCATTATCTTGTGTTCAATAAGTACCTATATACTTTTCATTGTACTCATATTATAATAATAATAATAATAATAATAATATCGATTTTATTGATGCAGGCGAAAAATACATTAGCACACAAACAAGGTAAGTACTAATGTGTATAAACGATAATAGAAAAAATAAAAAATATCATAGAGTAGAGATGCTGAGACAAAAAAAAATATACTTGAACTCACTGCCTGCAGAGCAAAAGGCAAAGTTCGCTCTCCTGAAATTAGTTGCCCAATTTCAAGAGTGGCGCTCTTCCACTTAACCTGATATGTATATTGATATGTAGTATGATAAATACACGATCGAATATCGTTATAATGGTTTATTTTTACTTCCTTTGACAAGGCAAATGTTAGTTATCTCTAATCTGAAGTTTATTTTCATCGAAAATTATTGTTTTCTCTACTTTCCAATTTTATTATGAAAAAAATGAAGATTAAACAAATCTGACGTTGTTATTCCACAGTTTTCTGATAATTTAAGTCTTTGTAAGAGGTAAGTTTGTAAACAGGCCAATATGTATTTGTGTTATGATAAAATGGTTGAAACGAATAATTTCCTTAGTGATTACCCCCTCCACCTTCTATAAACTTGAGCTGTATGCGCGCCTGGGCGTAGCAAGGCCTGAGATGAATTCTGAGAATCTCGGTCCAAATGCACCAAGAACGAAAACTGAGTTTGAATTCCAAGTGGCAAATTCACAAATGAATACAACTTTGGCCTTGTCTTCAATTGTTTCTTCAGTTCGTGATAGAAAAAATTACTGAATACAATTGATTTCTCACAATGAAAAAATACAATCTTGAAATGAGCGCGTCCTACTGGTTCTAAGCGCAGCATAGTTCAGCTACGCCTTTGTAGGTGGAGCTGGATACACTAGGCTTATTTTTATAATGAATTGCTCTTGTTAAAGATGAAAGAGAGTGGACATGATTGTTCACGTTCGTGGGCCCTTCAGTCACTTTTGCTGGTGGCATTGAGCTTGTCTAAGATGCCTAGAAGTCGGTGACTCAACTGATTAGAATTTGTTTAGATTTTTGTGGCGAAAAAAACAATCGACGCTCTTGAATTTTGAAGGTTTCCCCTATTTTTTCGGTAGAGGGCGATATATTCCCATTTTTCAAATTTGATGACAAGTGTCAAGTTAATTGTCATATTGTCATGTCAGTTTGAAATTTTGATGTGTACGATGTTTTTATCGTGTTTATTTGTTGATTTCATTGCTTTTAAATATCGAAACTTTGTTACTGGTATCTCATTGTCCACCCATTATCCTTTAGGTCCACCCATTATCCTTTAGGTTGCGATCTCTTCTCGCTAGCCAATGAAATAAAAGTGGAAAAACCTGACTGCACATTATTTTCACTTGGTGCAAATTTAGCTTCAGTCAAGACTGACAAGAGCGTGTTGGCGACATCTGTACATATTGTACGGAAACCTCCAAAAGCTCAATTATCCACCAAAAATCAAGCAATCCAGATTTCGCCACTTTTATCCCAAACTTCTGCAGGTATAAGTAAACACACCAGGGTTTCCAGACATCTTAAGCTTGTCCATTAGTAATTGGTCAGCTCTGTGATGACCGACTTCCATCAATGATTCTATTGGAAACTCTACATACAGCAACAGCCTCATCCCCGTTCCAACTAACGGGGATCAGCCCCATCCTTGCTCCAACAAACGAGGATCCCTGATTGCTTGAGTTTCGTAGAATCATTCGGAGAGTCCATCTGCTGGCGGGGGTGACTGTGGAATATTAATCAGAAGCATAAATAATTGATATATCTAGGCCTTATTAAAAACTACTAGGGTCACTGGATCTAGTAAGTTTCGTGTAATCTAAGCTTACTAGATCCAGTGCCCCATTATAAGACTTGAAACCGTGGAAGAATTCTTTTCATTCAGATACTTGAGATGGATTTCTGAAACGATTTTGGCTATCGAGACCAGAAGACGTTGGTGTACTTTAATTTCGTGTCGAAAATAGCACCTCGCTTGCTAGACCGCGGGCATATCAGACAGACGACAGTAAATGATAGTTACCTGCAGGACAAACAAACGGATCAACAAATGCTTATTTGGATTTGTGTCATACCTATAAAAAGAATATTGTCTTGCTGTTATATCACATACGTGAATTGTGGATTCAAGCAACTAGAAGTGCAGATTTGAGTACTGATAAGTTGAAATGGGCAACGGTATACTCATGCATTTTTCATCTCAGAATTGCAATTATAATCTCATTAAATTACCATTGTTGTTCATATAAATACGATTTGTTTGTCCAGCAGGCTGTTGTCATGTGACGTCACATGCCCGCGGTCTAAATCGAAGCCACTAGCAACTGATCCCAAGGCCGGCGATTAGGTCTTGCATGTCCATTTCCAACTGCATTTTAAAAACATCTCGAGTTCACATTTTGCACGGTTTTTCAAACATTGAAGTTTGTAATGAATACAAATTTTCCAGAAAAAAATATAAAAACATGTTTGAAATCAATTCGGAAGTTATTCACCTTTAAGCAGGTGAATTCATGCAAGTGTATTTAACTTAACCCTCCGTTAGGCGCGCCACCATATGTAACGTCGTTGGTCGCGCTGGGACTGCCAGTCCCATATCAACAACGCAGCCTAATTTTTGGTCATATGAATTATTTTAGTTAAAAATGTATTTGGTAAATTAGTTTATTACTAAAGCGAGTTAAATTGCATTTGCAATTGCATTATAATTTTATTGTGTTTCATAACTAGTGTTTTTATTGTTTATGAATCATTTTTTACATTTATACCTCTTATAGTAGTATTTGTGGATACGCTTTTACACAATTCACGTGAAAATATTTAGGGAACAGAAAAGCAAGTAGGTGATAAATGGCATCATATTTTATTGTAGTTTGATTTGATCAGATTCACCAGCTGTTGCCTCTTCAGTTATATTTTCTAAGCAATTTTTACATATTACTTGGACATGTTTTTCCAAACATATATAGGTATCACACTTTTCGACATGTATAGGTTGTTCTGGCGTCCTTTTTAGATTCGTTACAACAAGGTTCGCAACGTTTTCTCTTGACCGCTCTTCGGCTCGTCCCAGGTTGAAAGCTAAAAGATTCAATTCTTCCACGTCAGCGGGGTTATCAAAATTATAACGCTTTGTGTCCATAATTTGCACTTTGTTTCAAAAATACACGGCACAGTAACAAATGAAGAAGAAAAAATTACCTACAAACAACGAAGCCTACAAATACGGTACTGAGACGCTTGTTCAATGTACGCAACAAAAATGAGTCGTAGGCAGTCGCGCTAGGACTATCAGTCCCAAAGCAGGTACCTGACGCACTCCTTGCAAATTTTTTAAGAAATAAAACTATCCCTTTGCATGAAACTCAGGCAACTGGCTTCTAGAAGTTTACTGTGAGATGTCATAAAGTTACGACGCTGTAGCTATAATAGTTTTAATATAATTGAGAAAATTGTAAATCATGGGACTGCCAGTCCCATGCGCGACTAACGGAGGGTT
>JAVJAQ010000075.1:0-45636 GCA_032362365.1 Zygogramma bicolorata
ATTCTTGTATTTAGGGGGAGTTTTATAGCGAAAACTTTTTCTCCTCAATAAATGCATTCCGTATCTATTTTCAGATTTTCATTACCATCAAAAATAAAAACAATGATATTCACGCCCTTACTGCGTCCCCTCAAAAGTGGGCCTATACTGCGTCCATCGAATATACGTTTTTATGTAGAGTACTATCTTGCGTCCAGAAAATATATTATTATACACAATCAGAATGATGCTGCGTCCTGCGGTGTTGCCAGATTCATTTCTGCTCACAACCTATATGCGAAATGCTTTCATTTTATGTGTTGTTGAAAATTGACTTCACAAAAGACGACTAATTTGGGAAAAAAAAATTCTCGATCAGAATCACGCGAAAGAATATATTCCTATCAAATTGATTTAATATTTCTTAATTTTCTATCAAGGCTGTAGATATTTCGAACTTACACATAATTGTTATCACAATAGTATATTGTTCCATGATCAAGGAATGATAATACATTCTTCACGAGAATGACGTTTGCAGGTTGAGCAGTAGGCGAGTGCTGTATATCATATGAGTGAGCAATCACCATTCAATGCGAGTTATTCATTATACTTCTTCCACGGTTACAACAGATGAAAGCGAAATGATTCAACAGATAACATGAACTTCAAATTTGATATTATTCGGAATTTTCATTTAGGTACGATTGCATAAGCAAGTATAGAGCTTTTATTGCTCAGAATTTGATATTCCATGAAAGACCTGATTGAATGTGTACTGACAACTATATTTCTAGAACAATGAATTCTTCGTTTCGAAATTAATTTGAAGATATACCACAACTGTAACAAAATTAAATTATTGGGTTATCAGGTGTGAAAATGGAATAGAAGACATACAATAAACATCATTGTTTTATCAAAAACAGTTTAGATAGAGCAGTTTCGTGTTCCACCCTTAATAGTAGATTATACCACGAGTCAATAATGACAACTATTATTCTAGAGGAATGTTTATGAACCGAGCCGCGTCAGCGGCGAGGATGTAAAATATTCCGAGAGGATAATAGCCATTATTGCGAGTGTTATACTCTACTTTATTTACGATTTATTTATACAATTTCTGGAGGTGTACAGGTAAATCATTCTTCAGTTTCTTCATTTCTATACAAATACACAAACACTACCAATGCGTTTGACACTGACACTTTGGAGATTGGTTATATCGTTTCTATGGTGATATTAATTTCAAATACTTTTGTGATTGGACTAGAGGAAATAAAGACTATAAATCCTTGTCATAAATCCCTAAGAGAATCATGTATGGCATTGTACTGAGGAAACCATACGTATATTACTTATATTATGTAATAGTCGTAAACAAAATTCTTTATTCGATAGTTTAGTGCATTTGAAATAAGTCGTACAAAAATATGTTATTTTCCCAATGAGAATTCTACCCATCACGTATCAAACGGATCTTGATGAAAAATTAGCACAATTTATTGTTGAATTGATTTCAGGCGACATAAAAGAGTATACGATTCAATTGTTGATATAAAAAAATATCTGAATATATTTTATTTTTCAATGTCCAAGGTTTTTTTTGTCAACCAGAATGAAAGTCATCAATCAGAACAATGTTGTTGAAACTTTTCCTAGAGATCAATTAGCCGAACACCAAACTGATATAAACTAAAATAAACTTTCACACCTGAAGTTTCAATCACATCGTTTGATGTTGCTGAGGAAAATTGTTCATTGAAATTCAATGAATGTTACCATTCAGAATAATGAAATGAGAACAACCAGATATTTCTGATACCTTTATTTCAATTCTAAGAAAACGACAAAATACTGAGGTAATGATATCCATGAATTGTAGGAAACCAAAAGGAACTAAAGATGAATTGATAAAGCAAAAATAAACCATTGATCATATAAAGAAAACATTCTTGAATTATTCACAATAATTTTTCGTATATTTATTCTGTATAAATACTTTGATTTTCATCCAATCTTTATTTTCGAACACTTTGGGAAACTTAGTTCTCATTTCTTCACATTCTTCTACAAATATTTTATGGTATTATAAATAACTGTGTAGAATATAAAAAAAAATATATATAACAAATTAAAAAGGAATGAATAAAAAATGAAATAAAATAAAAAATAAAACAATCTCAAATAGTGCCTTCCTGTTCATAAAACAGAACGTACGCCTCGCCACTTACGAGAGCTTTTGAGGTAATCGGTGACACATGGGAATCATTGTATTCGTGCCACGTTCCCAAGTAAGGATGTCGTCAGTAAGCCGTGTAGTGGCCGCTGTACGTAGTGCCGCTATGGTTGGAGATCGCGTAGAGGTTGTAGTGGCAAGGGACGACATTGACTGCCGCGTAGTTGCTCATGTCCAGACTTTTCAACGGGAAATCGATGATGATATTCAATTTTTCATTGAATCATTCCGTTGGAGAGAAACGTTTGAGATGGATCACCAAAACCCGAGGGAATTTGTATATCGACAATGACTTCGTGCATTTCCGCCTTTCCTTACACTTGGAACACGTCGGCTGCTCATCTCCATCCAACGGCTCTTCTCTGGTAAAATAATCCAAGCAGTGAGATAATCTGAGTTAATCGGTTCTGTGTGGGATAGATAGTGACAGGTCCCAAAACGGGTCGAAGGTTACGGAACAGTACCCGCAATAAGTACATTTTAACGTTGATTTCAATTGGCCGACGAAGTCATCTACTATATTCGAATTGTCCATGCGCAGATAACTCGACCATGATTCTTTTGCTTTTTCGCTGTCATTCAACCACGAAACTCGAGTGTTTTCAACGTCAATTGAATTTTCATCAATTTTGATCAAAATCTGTCCAGGTTTTTCTTTTCGTTGATTTACGTTTTCATGCAAGCCCTTCAATAAATATCGTAGGAACTCCTGAGCATCTTCTTGGTCGGAGCCAATTAAACGGGGAACGAGTTTTTGGATTTGGGTTTTCAGCAATCCTGTATCCACCACTTTATTAGTCAAATAATCTGACCATAATTCCTTTACTAGTTTGGCGAACGTTTCTATAAGGGTTCCGTCCGCATTGGAAATGTTAGTAACAATATCCTTCATGAAGACGTTCTTCCTGAGATATTCCATTAAAAATCTCGTGTTTGATAAACACTGGATGACACTGTTCATGAAACACGTGTTACCAATATTCTTTAAACCATTGAGACCTAGACTATTGGCATTACATGATGTCACCTGACTGATGGAATAAGAGATGTTACTGGTATGTTTGGCTTCACTTTGTTCTTTACTATGGTGGTCATTACAGTTACTGGATCGGTGCAATGAAAAAGTAGAATTCAAAATGTTCGACACAGGATATTGGTAATTTTGTGGTATCATGAACACTGGATAGCAACGAAGATGCGTCATATGTCTTTCCTTGGAATACAGCGGAATGAACCATCAGGGATCTGGAAAACTCAGTTGGACTCAGCTTGTTGTGCTTGACTTCTGCAGATTTTTGTGGGCGGAAGAGAATTTCATCAAGATGTTGGGAACTGGCAATAGTACCGAGGACAGATGCAGCATTTCCCCTCTGAATTGCGATGCTGATTTGTTGAATCAGGAATGACCTTGCCCTAGGTTCACCAGTAGATTTAATAAGTTTATCGCCGATTATTTTAATAAACTCAGATGCGTAACTGCCGAAAGCGCCAAATGTTTCAATACCTACAGCATAAAATATATATCGAATATTTTCGCAATTTTGCAATTTCAGCACTATTCGCGGCTGCACTTACATTGCAAGACGTTGTCTGAAGATGAGATTTGGCAATTGTATCTACACAAGTGAAATCCCATACTAATGGTTTCCCTCTGCTCCATGGAATTAAAGACATTCCATCAGGACGCTTTCCATTATCTCTACAAACACCAGAAGGTTCCAAGACAGAAGGAATATTAGCAGTTGACAAAGAACGTTTGATGATATCATTGACAGCTGAATGTCGGGAGAAACGACCAGAACTAAATTTGCAACTGAGACCATGTCTACCCTTCACATCAATAGTGAAACCACATTTACATTTATGTTCTACACAAATTTCGTAACCCAAACGAAGACCAACTGAAATTCAAAAAGATTCATCATCAAGTAATGTGCCTAGACTGGCAACAGGAAGTGCGTTGAGCCAAGCTCCGGATTCCTTTGTGCAAACTGCTTTGAGACGAGCCTTTTCAATCAAATGTTTCTCACACGAATCGAACAGTTTGCGAAAGAAAATCTCGAGAAGAGGAATATCCCATGATTTCTGAGAATACTTGGAATCGGGTAGAGATGAATTCGTTTCCGAGGTCCACAAGTTCTCACATTCCATATAGGATGGTTCTGTGATATTCAAAAAGGAACGAGGAAGGATAGAACTGAAGTGCTGTTGAACACTTTTGAAAGACGATGAAAATGCAGCAAGAGCGAGAGAGGATGCTTGTCGAATGCCCAGTCCACCCATATTCACGGGAAGAGTTGCCTGCAGCCATGTGTCATCAATAAGTTTATTATTTTTAATATGCTCAAGCATCCCACGCAGTATAGAATCGAAATGAGACAGTTAATTTTTGCAAAGCCAAGTAGGACTACATCTTAGAGTATACATTAATTTAGGTATTGCTAAACAGTTTTTCAAAAGAACATAGGCAATATGAGAGGGGACGCATTCAATGCGAGATGCCATAAGGGCAAGGGGTTCAATTTTCTGATTCAAACAACTAGAAAGTGATTCTTCCGAAAGGGGTGCACCAAGCAAATTGCAGTTCTTCTTGTCAATGATTTTGATGCCAGGGGCAGAAGCACTGAACTGTTCTATAACAGAAGAGCGCATCTCATCAAGAAAGAATAATTCACATATTTAAAAATTCAATTCAAGACCTAATTCTTCGGAGGAAGAAATGATTTTTTTGAATTCTTTCAGTACTAATTCAGCGTCGCCACCAATGGAACCATCATCTAAATACCAGCAATTGAAATCAGAATGTATTGATTGTGTTAAATTTTCGATGCAAAGACAAAAAAGCGCTGGACCGAGAGGATCTCCTTGTTGAACGCCCCTTTCGGACATAATCACATCATTTCCAAAGTTAAGGAATGTTGGTATTTGATAGCATTGCCTTATATATGGAGAAAGATATGGAATGGTATTTTTAACTTTGTTCAACATAATTTTTCTACAAATCAAGTTGAAAGCATTTTTAAAATCAATTTTCAGAAAAACTTTGTTGAAAGGATTTGGATTGTTATTCAAGAAATGTCGAGCGGCATGAGCGACAATTTCACATCCTCCAGGAGTTCCGAAACCAAATTGTAATGGACGAAATGATTTACCTAGAGATTCTTTTATTTTGAAACAGGCCAATTTTGCCACTAGGCGTCGGAAAATAGTTCCAACAGCTATAGGCCTAACTCCACCACACTTTTTTCTGAGAGCAACCAAAGAAGCTCCAAAGAGAATTGGAACTATATTTAAGTTTGCTCTACCAACAAGAAGAAAATTGCATAGTTTTGTTATCGAAGACAGAAGTTTCTTACCATAAGGACCAGCACTGTTAGAAAGTAAGTCTTGGAGGTGTGAAGCTCTGAGAGCATCCAAACCACCAGCAGAACCAGTACGGAAAGATTTGATGGCATTTGAAACTTCAGCTTGAGTAACTTGAAGGGTAGTCACATTATTATCTCCTGTATATGCAAATTCAGTTCTGGATGCATCAGCAGGATGCATGAATCGGAGATCTGTCAAGGTTTGAGTGTCAAATGCTGCAATAGTGTCGGTAGAAGTTAGAACTCGTATTGCTGAAGTTAGATCGCCATCTGAAACTTTGTTGATGATACATTTCGTGATATTAAATTCTCGTTTCAATTTAGTTTCAAATTTTGTTGCATTATGTAGAGGCGAAATGGCACCATTTAAATTCCTCTTGATGATGCTTGTTAAAGACTCCTTTCTGTTTTGACGATATGGTGGAAGGCGAAACGAGTTATATGCGAACAAAAATAGTGTTTCCCAAGCTTCAAAAGAATTTGAGCTAATACATTCATCGATAACATTTCCAAGAGCTTCAGCAGCTGCCAGCCTGGCTGATTTAGGAATCCTTTTAATGATGCACGTGTCCTGTTTGTGACGAGATAAACGAACATTTAGGAGATATGCCGGCGATTCTGAATTTTCTTTGGGAAGTGTGCCATTCAAATATGATGCTTCGGACTTTAGCGTCTGAGATGAATTTTTTGACGGTGAGTGTTTCCTTTTACTATGTATAGCCAAACCTCTTTTTGTGCTGAAGGATCTGGTACAGGACAGGCACTGGAAGTCAAGGGATTGTTCAAAAACCTCTGAATTATTAGTATTTTGAATATTCTTTGAAGATGACATGTAAAGAGTTGTTTTGGTGGATTTTTATTCTTTATATGAAAACGAAAATATTCTGTAGCAATTTTTTTTTGTTCTTTGGTCCATTTCACCAAAATTATTTTTTTATTTTTGTACAAGTAATATACGTACTTAGTGCTAATTTTAACGGCTTCGTCTTCGCTTAAATTAAGGATATCTTCTATTATTATACATTTTGTATTAACACATCAAAAGCAGTTTTCTTTTTTATTTTGTTAAATGCGCTTGTGGTATCACATCTTGTCAGACAATGAGCTGCTAGGAGATTTTTACAAATGGAGAAGTTTTTCCACTTTATCATGTATGGCATTTTAACGTTTATTTTTACTATGTCCTGATTGAATAAATAATTGGCAAATGAATAATTCTTGAACGGTGCTATAATAATGTAGAAATGAAAGAAAAGCATCTGTATCTACCAATTTTACAAGAATAGAATCGCCATGCGCTCCACTTCGGCTAAAACGTGACGGATAATTCGCGGATCTGCTTCTCATTATCTCCCAATGAACTTGGCCCATTCTATACAAAATAATTCGTTTAAAAATTAGCAGTGATCTTTTGTTTGAGGAAGATTTGAAAACATTTTTTGAGACAGATCTGAAAGGATTTTTTTGGGACAGATCTGAAACTCAGTTACATTTGAATCACTTCGTTTAGACCTTTCCGCATCCTTAGGCGAATTATTATTGTAGGTATCCACTTCTATTGTAGATTAGCCGCATGCTTTTTATGTTGAATGAGCTGATGTTATTTCTAGTTGTTCAAGAAGAAATTTCTTGCTGTGGATTTTGCGTTCCACTAGTACCGGCAGAACCAATATTTTGAACACTAGATGTTTTTCTACAACTCAGATGATATTTAACTTTTTCACTTCCAATTAAGATGGCGTCTTTTATTTCCAAAAGTTTTAGGCCAACAGTATTTTTTTTTCTCTGCGGTACCAACTTCAGTTTGTAGACCCCGTTTTGTAAGGTTTTGCACAACCAATTCGTCCCGAGTTTCAACAGATTCTCCACATATAATGCTCTTTATTTTATACCTAGTGAAATAGGTACACGTAACAGATAGGTAAAACCTCATGTTGCATCTGCTCACTGTCGTTGAGCGCGCACAGGTCTTCCAGGCAAAGTGCATGCGGGAGACGCGTGATTTCAATATCGGCGCGGTTATTACGTGTCCTATCGATCTCAACCTATAACTTTTTTTTTTTAAACTTCTGTGATTTTTTTGCTTCAATTCACTAGCAGAAAGTATGTGAAATTCCTGGAGATAAAAAAGTTTTTCGATTGCTCAAGAAATCAATGCACAAAAAATAAATACGAGTATTTCTTATTTTTTTCTGAGAAGAAGAAGTGAGTTTCCAAAAATGCGGCCGCATTGACACCAGCGCCAAGATTTCTACTTTCGAATAAAAAAAATTACTTTGATATCTCTAATAGTTTTGAAGTTATCACGAGTTATATCTGAAAAAATACGTTTGTTGGATTTCCCATTTTTTCGCACATTTTTTGCTATAGAAAGAGTCAGCCCCAGCTGGCGATGTCGTAAATATCGATTTGTAATAGCCAATAATATTCCCAATAACAATACACCACTCGTTTTGTTCTACCTCAATTTGGTTTTTTTTCGTGATAGAAGCGTCTTTCCAGCGCGTTTTTACTCCACTAAAAGAGGGAAGCAATAGTGGATGATCGACTAGCTGTAACGTTAATCTACGAGGATTTGAAGTTTTCGGCAATTATATCACCTCAAGCATTGAGCAATATAATACCAGAAACATGCTAGTAAACTTTTGAAGTTCTTAGTGAAGAATACATGAAGGAAAGTACGTGAGAAATGGTTATTTCAACAGGAAAAATCTGTATATTTTTAATTCCCAGTCACTACGCAAGAATGGTTGAAAATTGAAAAATATCCTGAAGCGGTGGTGTGAAAGGGCAATAAATTTTCCTTCGAAGTGCGCAGGTCGGTCCGAAATATCCAAACTAGCTGAAATATCGCGGATCTCTCCACTCGTGCCTTGTTGCCAAATTTATGGACGCCCTAAAGTACGTTAGATGCAACGGGTATTTTGTAAAAGTATACGCTTTCACGATTGATAGCGCCCCCCAAACAGATTTTTGTTGAACTAAAGATATATTTCGACTTTCATTGGACACATGATGGTGCATCCACTTATTATTTTTTCAAAACCAGATAACATTTTTGAGTAACGTCAGAAATGGATGTATCTGATATCTGCCGATAGGTCTCGGTATGTAGGACCTCCAAAAAAATCGGCATGGACCTCCCACATAGTTGTACGAATTTATAATGGTAAAATTTCACTGCGTCCGAAATACGGACGCACTATTGTAGAGGACGCAGCAATGAATGGTACAAACCCAATGTATGGACGTAATAAAGTATGCTGGATTAATATATATATATATATATATATATATATATATATATATATATATATATATATATATATAACACACACAAACCGATACCTTAACGCAAACTCCCACCATCATCCAGCACAAACCAATTCCGTTGTGAATTCCCTCATCCACAGATCCATCAACCTCACAGACCTCCATAACAAACCACAGGAACTAGCCCAACTCAAATCAGCCCTTCTTCAAAATGGATTCACAGACCATCAAATTGACAGATCCATCCGCCGCCATCAAACTTCTCATTCCATCCCCAGAGACCCAACAGACAACAACGTTCCCCACAAAGCTTTTCTTCCCTACATTAAAGGTGTTACTGACAAAATTAGTCGAATTCTCAAAAAACAGGACATAAAAACGATATTTACAGCCAGCAACAAAATCTCCACATTCCTCCGCTCCCCCAAGGACAAAATTGTCAACGAATCACAGGGCATATATGAAATACCATGTTCTGATTGCCATAGAACATATGTAGGCCAGACCAACAGACGTGTGACAAGTAGAGTATACGAACATCAACTTGCTGTCCGAAAATCAGACCCATCTTCAGCTCTGTCCAAACATCATCAAGAGACAGGACACAATATAGACTTTGCGAACACTAAGACCATCGCCACAGCAAAAACACTACAAGCTCGTATAATTCGCGAGGCCATCGGAATCGAGAAGCGACCTTCCTGCTTAAACAAACGTGACGACGGCCAGAGACTTCCAACTGCATGGAAACCCCTAATTTCCAGATGCCCAGTCCCCACCAAGACATCCGACGGTCCTTTAGTAGCACCCGCTGCTATAAATCCTACCCAACATCCCTCGATACCTCAGTTCGATCTAAGGAGTAGGCAGATTGAGACCTTAGAAAGAACTCGTGACGAGACCTGGGGAGTAGGCAGATTGAGGCCCCGGCGTCAAGTCACAAACCCTTGCCCCCTGTGACAACACCTGAGGAGTAGGCAGATTGAGACCTCAGCGTGAAGTCACATTCACCTCTTGAAAATGGCTCCAAAATCGGAGCCGAAACGTCGAGAACAAAACTCCAGACGCGGTTCAACCCGAATTCAACAACAACACACAACTGACCGCGGAAGCCTATCCGAACACATATATATATATATATATATATATATATATATATATATATATATATATATATATATATATATATATATATATATATATATATATATATATATATATTCTACTACTACTACTAACCGCTACAAACTCTTCAGGTCTATTAAAAACCCCTCCTTAAGAAGTCTCTGCATATACCTGGCCAAATAGTTGAATGACGTGTTCAGGCTCAGCTGGCGTTGATCTCCCAGATACAAGACGATTGAAATTAACGCGTTGTAACTTCGAAAATATTAACTTTAGGTAAAAAAGTTTCAAATAAAAGTTGTAGAAAATTTATCGATTTGGAAGTTTTATTATAAACAATTTATTGTTTAAACAATTATTTAAAGAGATATCGGTAAAAAAGTTAATTAACAAAAAGTAATAATAATATAAGTCGTGAACGGTAAGTGCTACGAAAAAAATGATTGAATAAGAAAAATTTGAAATTTAATTATCTATAAAAAAGTATAAGTATTTTGTGCTTTTAGGTTGAGTACGTCAGACTGCAACTATGAAATAAAATAACTCCTGCCTAATTATGCATTATGGACACGAGTACCTTGCTCCCTATTACCTGTACTATTCTGCTCCATCCCATTAAAAACTTGATAGACCCTGTCATGCAACAGAATAATAACCCTAGCATGTTCCAATTAGAACTATGAATAATGGATAAACGACATACACATGCAGTTGTTGTAAAAATTACATGGAAAATATTCATAAACATTATATCTAATGATATTATGACTGAAGAAGTGAAAGACGATATCTACATCATAAAAAAAACTTTTTATCCATGGAAGAATTTTATGCATAACGCCTGCTTACTTAAAGAGCGATGAAAGTCGAAGCTTATCGGTATATCGTTGGATTTTGAAGGGTTTCTCGTTACTTTGGACTGCTTCTTCTCTTCATGCTTTCCCATAAATATTGGTTGGACAGATTACTTTCAGAATAAACTTCACACAGACGGTCTTAGATATCCTTCTATACATATCGAAGTACGGTTTTCTTATTTAGAGTATTCATTCGAATCTTCGTAGAATGAAAATCTGGTGACGATTTTTCCAAATGACAGAAGAAGTAGAGGCGAAGCTTCATAAGGAGAATTTTATTGTTGATAAAAATTAGCGTTTTTTTCTGGTTTTCTGTTAAATGGTGTAATTGTCATAACACTGAACATTTCTGACACAACTCTCTGGGCGGAAGTAACTGATATTGAAAGCAATTATCCATTTGATTCTTGGGTGTTTTCCGGGTTTGATGGCCGTGGTCCACAGGTTTTTTCCTGACGTTTCGCCTACGACTATGGTAGGCATTATCAAAGTCTGTGAGGTAACGGACGCAATGATCTCGTTCTCACAGTAGATACTACTCCATTGACGTTATGATCGGCTTTATACCTGTTCTCCTGTCCGACGTCCGATGTTATTGTGTTGGAGATGGGCGTGGCTTGTTTCCTATTGACTGGTTTGGGCCGTGTGTTCTGTTAATACTCATATTGAAATGCAATACTTCAACTGAGAACGTAGAGGACTACCGTATATATTTGTCCGTCCTCGATTGCTAGTGACTAGGTATTTTTTCCTGTTACGTCGTTCTGTGACTTTTCACTTGAGATTGACCGTTATCGAGTTATAGGTGAAAAACTAAAACAAGTCTAGAAATTTCGTGGTTTTTCGGCCACCAAAAATTTTCCACAACCTCCCCTAGGTCGAAAACTTGGATTCGACAATATGGGTCGAAAACATACTGAAATTGCGATTATATCAGGAAAAGCTGGACGTCGAGTTATCGCCCTGAGCAATGTTGGAATTCATTATTAGGAAGTGATCTTCTCAAAGGTGATTTATGTCTCATTACTCTAAGTGTCGTTTATAATTTTGTTCAAATTCACGAACTTTCAAAAACTTTCGATGAAATCATTTTGTCCTTCAATAAGTTGTCGAAAAAATCACGAGGCAGTGTCTGAAAAAGTGAGATAAGTATTCCTTGAAGAGATTTGAATATTCTCAACTCAAAAACTTATCCACTGTTCTCATTTGTTTTGTTTACTCAATCAACTATAAGTCCGGTAGGGTTCAAATGGATAGCTCAAATGAGTTTTTTCTCTTTCCCCAGTGTATGTGACGTCAATTATTATTTTAGAATGAATTCATGATTTAAAAAAAAACTCACTCAAATGTCCTAAAATAAGTTGTCAAAAAACTCACGAGACGGTGGCAGTTGGGAAGGACCGATCAAATAATTAAATTCATTCAAGGAAATTTGTTACAACATAGGTATTTTTCACACACGAAGAGGATAATCGAACCTTAGAAACTGATTCTACAAGCTTCTTTTGTTGGTGAGATGTTCTGTGAAATAATTTTTTTTTACGAAAATTACCCCACTTTGAATTTAAAGTATCCGAGAAATATGTGAACGGAGGAGACCAGAGATTTATTTTTTGAGAATTGATATCAAATGGTATTATTCAATCAAAAATTCGAATATTATAGGGAATGTCTTTCGTTCAGATAGAATAAATAATATAATAATAATAATACGTCTTTATTCACCATAGCAGATACAATGAACCAATCATAAGAAGAAATAATACAATGGTGAATAGGCGGAGTATCAGCCGAGGCTGTTTTTCAACTCAACCTGTTTCTTTTTGGCTGCTAAGAACTTTGTGTCATTAGCTCGCAAGATGTTCATTATTCTTCCTTTGAATACATACTTTTCTTCAAAATGACCCCATGAATTTTCGGCCCTCCAGCCGAAACGCTATCAATTGATTCTCGACTTTTCGATTACCTATGAATTGTCTACATAGGTATATTATTAATTATTTATTGAGAGGTTGAAGTTGTCACACTTTTGAAAAGCTTTCGTGAAAAGATATTTTGACGTTTCAGTTTGATTTTTTCTCACAATTTTCACTATACTTTTTGTACGTTGTCTAGAATAGGATGAAATCAATTTTTTGCGTTCTCAGACTGATTAAATACTATTCGTCTTGGGAAAATGACGTTATTTGCAGAGGTCAATGGAAAAAAGGAATGCATGAAATTATTCGATGAAAAAACTGTTCCTATTATGAACTTATTCAGAGAATACTGATACCAAAAATAATACTGAGATAATGGCCGCGATCATCATTTATACGCGCTTCATTCTGTTAAACGAGAATGAAATCTGCTCAGTCTCTGTAAAATTTATTTTTCCATTTTTTTTAATCTGAAATCAGCAGAACGCCCTCCAGTGGCCGTACGTCGTTCAGATATCTGATTCCGATTGTTTGCTAGCTGTATTGAATTTTTTTTCAATATTTATATTCATATTTCCCATCATCAAAAACTTTTGTGTAGAAGGGTTTTTTTTTAAGTTTAACTTGCTGATACATTTCACATTACTGTGATCATCTTACCTCTTCTTGGTAAATGAATACAACGTGTAATTGTCTACCTTTCTGAAGTTGTTGATGTTTCTTCGATGGGTGATCGACCGCAGAAACTTGGTGCTCCATTTTAGTATAGGTGAAAACTATTTGAGGTTACGTGCGGTATTCTACAGGAAGAATCCTTGAGTCCTTTCTCATTTTTGTTATTTTTAACTGATATTGATCGATTTTTCTATGCAAATGGTGCTCAAGGGGTCAATATAGGTGACAGAAATGATATCCTTACCTTACTTTATGCTGACGACCTAGTAATTCCTGCTCACTCTGAGGTTGATGTAATGAAAAAACTCAAAATTCTTGAGAAGAATTCTGCCCTTCTCGACCTCACCGTTAATACCGCAAAAACTTCTCTCTCTAGAGGTGGTCAAGTAAATAAACATAAATTTTACTTCAACAACGAACCCCTCTAGTATGTAACGAACAAATTCCTTCATTTGTCTGTCTTCCTGTCTTTTCAGAGAAATGGCCTCAGTTACCGTCGACAAGTCCAAGCAAACTGTAGATGCAATTTTGCCAATTATGTGTGAAGCCAATATTGATACTTGGTTTTCCCGCATGAAATCATTTGAATTGCTTGCGCTAAGTACCAAGTCGAATCGCTTACCCGTTTGGGGATTAAGATATGTTGATATATTAGAGAGGGTTCAAATATAATTCCTCAAAAGGATATTGCTTGTTCACAATAATTCAGCAGATTTTGCTGTCCCAGTTGGAACTGGCAGAGTTGAATATGCCTGCAAGTTATTCGAAATGTCGTTGAACTGGCTGCAAAAAATACTAAAGATGGACGACATTTTTCAAACAACGAATTGAATTACTACGAAATACTGACGATGAATTCAATTGGGCCAGTCAGCTGAAATCATGTTTTGATTTTGCCGGTGCCGAGGACATATGGAATGATGTCATTTTTCATGGAAAGTTCAACAACAGAAAAGTGTTAGCCAGCTTTTATTACAAACTTCTTGAAGTTTATATTTCACTGTTGCAAAGATGCACCTTACTGCCACTTTACAGTAATTCTATCTTTTCAAAAAAACCCAAAGACTTCTTACTGCTACAACTACCGATACAGGGTATATTGGTCAATAACTTCAAAATCAAATTTATTTTGAATGGGTCATCTCATCTTGTTGACCTCAATGAGATATGCACACTCTGCAATCGCCACGACGCTGGAACCATCTCTCCTATATTGTTTGAGTGCCCTATCTATAGTGTCATGGAACCCAGTTATAAATCTCTCGAGTCTTGGGAATCATTACTTTCCTCCTTCGACACACTTTCTCCCGATGATGTCAAAATTATTTCTAGTTTTGTTTGGAATATTTTGAGGCTTGGGTCTTCCATACATAATGAATAATCTTCAGTTTTTCTCTATATGTTTTTTCCTTGAGAATACGATATTGTGCTACGTCTTAGTTTTTTTTGTGTTTTTGAGGTGTTTTCTGGTATCATGTTCCTGAGTATAAAACAAAGTGTATTTTTTATTCTATTATTGAACCTCTTGTACAGATTCTATTCAGTTTTCGAAAACTACAAAACTATGAAATGATATATTTTCTATGTGAATCATTCATTTTCAGATCGTTTACACAGTGTCGTACTTGAGACAGTGACTTTTCAACATTTTCGCTATTTCAAACAATGAAGTCATAATTTCAGGATGAAATAATAATTTCCCTGTAGTTTTTTTCGGGTTGCGAACCTGTCACAACCTGGAAAAGCCAGGAATGAATATTGAAATCTATACAAGAGAAGATGGACAGGAAAGTTGCTGCGGTTAATGTAAACAATTACTTCTTGAAGGAACTCAGTCTATCAGTCCGTAATTTCCCGCATAACGTAAATCTTCCAGATTGTGATAGAAATAACTCAAGAAATTACGAAGAGAACGAATGTGGATTATCTAACGAATGAACAACGAACGTTCTGTATACAGATCTGACTGCCCGTTTCCCTATTCTCTTTCATGTTAACATGAAATCGAGCAAAAGGAAATGTTAGATCTGTGTATACCGAACGCGCTTATAGATTTTTCAGAGAACTTGAAAAAATATAACTTCCAAACTCGGACCTCTACAGTTCGTTCTTGGCATTCCACTTTGCATTAGATATATTGAGAAAGAGTTCCATAAAGAGTTGTTCTCAAGATTATCACAACTCCAGATATCGAGTGCAATTATGGAAGTCGGAGGATTATTTTTTTTTGTGATTTCGAATGAGACAGTGCTTTCAATTCCGCTGAAACTTTTTATTGCATTACCATAACACTTCCTAATTATCACTGTCAAATCAATACTATTCGTGGCACATAATTCATAAAACTGTGAAATAGACTTGTGATATAGTTTTGTATAGAACAAAATATTGGGAATGTCAGAAGTGGGACTGCTCTCATCAATTTTTTTTTTATGGAGTCTGAATCATATTCTGAACAACTTGGTTTTTTTATATCTTCAACTCGAACACCTAGAAATATTTCAGTTCACACAGTTAACTCGTATGCAAGTGAATGAGTAACTATAGTCGCAAGGTAACTGAAGTTCGTTCTTATTAATTTCTTCTACATGCCTCTGTAGAATGATATTGAAGGAATTCACTTTCTGTTCCAATTCTTTTCATGATCGATCTAGGTTCCATATACCAAAGGTGTTTCTCAACTCCTATTAATCGAATAAATTTGACTCACCTCACTATTTAAAAAGTCGTGATATTCTGTTACTAGATGGAATAACTGATAGTAGTGGAAAAATTACGATAGAATCGATATGGGTCTTGTTATAGTCGTGCACGCACTTCATATCTGGAAATGTGCTTGTGGCCTATTATGATGGCGCCCACTAGACAAGAAGATCTGAAAAGAATCGAAATACTATTTGATTTCGGTAAAATTCTATGCACAACACCCATTTATCTCCAAAAGAAGAGAGGACTCCGATACAATATATACATTTGGTTTGTCAGGGGACTGTTACTCTTTCTGATTGTTTTCATTTCACACGCTGCTCCGAAAATATTGCATGACACTGGAATCAATGATATGAAGACGACACAAAGAGTTTTTGATGTACTGCTCAGTTTATCACAATTCAGTTTTGTGTTTACGAGTATATACACGAGCATTCGAAGAAGAACTGAATGGAAAGGACTTCTATGACGAATAAGAGCAGTGGACACTGGCCTTCTTGACTATAATCTCACAGTTCGTAGGAATCCGCGTTCATTCATTTCAGTTGTTGTTTTAAGAAATTTGATGCTCATAGCATGGAATTCATTACATATCTACGTCTGGGTGGAATTGGTAGGGTTAGAAGAGACATATCCGTATCTGATTGCCAATGTATGCATCTGCTACGAATTGACCGAATTGATATTCATGACAGAGATATTGGAAATGTTAGAACGAAGATATATGTTTCTACTACAGAGGATGCAGGCCACTTTCAACTCCAAGAGGCAAAACAATGAAGAAAGATTTGTTAAAAATTCAATTGAGCAACTAGAGATGATATCGAATTCATATTTGAAACTCTACTTCATAGTTCAGAAGTTCAACACTCTTTTCGGCTGGAAAATATTCTTTTTCTTCGTTGATTATTTGATAGGAACGTTGGGAGCTGTGAACTTTATTCTCTACGAAAGTTCCGTTTTCAAAGAGAACGCAACGCTGTGCTTGGTACAATTACTCATGCCAGTTATTTTTTTTGTAAGTATAGCTCTTCAATATTTTCAGCTCTCTGTTAAATAAATATATGCTTCTTTTGTCATCGAAAAAGAATTGAGGAATTGTAGTGACTATTGTTTTCCTATCAGTGATACATTGGGGAGAAGTTAGAGATCTCTGTATAATTGAGTTAATAAGTCGTGAATTGCTATCCATCGACAGTCTTTCGTGAGTGGGATTGATCATGTACCCTAACACCAAGCAGAAATCACTCACACATAGCACAACGGATGAAATGGGAAAATAATCGATCTCTGTTTGGGATTCAATTTTTTTTATACCGGGGGTTACAGTAGTATATATATGCGAATTCGTTATTCCAGGAGTTTATCCAACATCTCAGGTCCAAATACGACAAATGAACGGAGATAAACTCTCAGAAAAACAACTTGATTTGTCAGTGCAAAATCTGAAATCGCACCGCTCCAGCGTATATCAGTTCCGAATTCGAAGCTTCACCACACGAATGGAATACTTTACCTAGTGATCATGTTTATTCGCAAGAAAATCCCGCTGATATTGGTTATTCATCATCTATAGTTCCAAGTTTTTTAATTTCTTCAGAATTTTTGGGTTTTTAGTGCAGTAAAACACCGGACGTAATTACTTTTCCCACTTTCGATAAATTTAATCTTAGTGTGAAATTAATACTGAATACAGGAAGTATGTGACAGGAAGTACGAAAGTTCATATTAACTATATGACAGGTGCCATGCTCCATGACGTTGACAAAGAAATGACAGTTTATGCCAACGGCATGGAATGTTACCATCTCCAGAAAACTATATAACTCTGAAAGAAAGTGGTATAAGTTAGATGTTAGATGTATGCGAGTCATGAAGAGAAACGCAAACGTTTTACAATCTCAGTAAATTGTTTACACTGTTTGAGCGAATTTTTGGAAAATAAGTCGTAAATTGGAAAATTAAAAAAAATTATCATTTCCATTGAAAAATTCCGAAAGTTAAATGGTCTGGCTCACTTCCAAACGCGATAAAACTATTTGTAAGATACACGCAACATCCAGAATTTTCAAAGAATATTGAATAACATAACTTCTTGATACCTTCTCAGGAATTGAATATAGAATAGAATATCCATTTGACTACTTCATATAACATGTTTGGAGAAGATCCAGCAGTGTCTGATATGAACTATCAGTTGAATTTGAAATTTGAAAATACAAAAGAAAAATATTATCCAGAATGAAATGGACACGAACGAAATAGGAGTACAGGGTAGAAGTTGTAAAACTAAATGGTGGAATGAAAAACACTGAGGGCATTTTAATTGAAAAACTGAAAGTATCTGAGAAGCGGATATGAATTCAGTGGAAAATCATCTGATAAATCGGCGAACAGGTTCCGACTTATGAAAAACTTCATACGGTGTTGTTTCAATACAACTTTTTCAAGGACCGAGATGAATGAATACCAGCACCTCCATGGCAGTACTGGGTGTTTCTTATTTCCTTCTCTGTCTGTGCCATTCTTCTCACATACTAGTTCATCTTTCAAAAATTATGTATGTGAGTTAAATAAAGGTTGAAAAAAAATCGCTAATTCATTATCAAAAACTAATGAACGTGAATCGGTTTATTCGGGCAAATCAATCATTTCGTCATTCATCTCAAATGTTTTCAGTTGACAGTGATACCTCCTGCTCTAACTAGTAGATTGACGATAATATCACTTATCAATTAACCGATCTCTTCTAATATTTCAAAATTTCAACCCAAACTTTCAGATATTGTTCAAAAATTTTTACTTTGGAGATAGGAGGATTCAAAAAGGGTTTTTTATTCGATCTAGATCAATTGAGACAGAACTATAATGAAAAAGGCTCGCCATTTCATGCTCGAGTCATGTCGAATCTGAAAGCTCTTTACGATTACCTGAATACACATAAAGCTCTCGTACAAAAACAAAACTGTGAAAAATAATTCCTCCTAATTCATGCAACGAGGATTTGCTGGGTTGAAAGACCCTTCAGGTTCAAGCATTCGCGCAATGAAATATATGGGTTTTCCAGAGGCAAAAACCAAATTTCAATCAATCAAGAATCAGACCACACCAAAAATATATAATTTAAACCCCTCGTGGTTCAATAATCATTCAACCGAGATCAGTTGTAGCATCTCGGATATTCTTTATAACTCGGCAAGTTTTTGAAGACCCCCAAAGGTGACAAAAATGTATTGAAACTCTTTAACCAAAATCAGCTCAGAGAGTCAGTATGAATAGGAATTCTCTTTGTGATACTCCTTCCCGACAATCAAGCACATTAAGACTATGTCAACCCCAATATAGTGCACAGAAACTGCACAATATTGAACAACCATCATACTGTGATGAGATGGCCTATAATGACAGTCATCATCAAAATGGCGACTCTTATACACATAGCTACTACCCGAATGAACCAAACCACAACGACTATGACAATCAACATAACGAAAATTCTAGCAGCCAAAATTTTCGGGGCGTCTCCACCAATCAAACTGAACTTAACAAAATTTACTGAAAGTCAATGTTTTGAGGAAGATAACATAGAAATGAATCAAGCGCGCGGTAATGAGGAGAGAGAAAAGGACCGCTCAGGGGTGGAGGGGACTCGTAGGTCGTAGGCCGGTATAAGATATGATAGGATTTAATTTAATCTCTCAGGTGTATACGATATACATGAGGTAAGTCTTTTTCAGCACGTGTATTCCTCACGGTACTCAGTAGAAGTAACAAACGACAGGAACATAGTTCAAAAGGTATTTTTTTTACATTACGATTTTTGCTATTGTAAGAAAGAGTAACAATTTTTATGAAGGATTGAAAACATTGGCTTCTGCATAGCGGGAGGATATATTATATTCCATTTGATTGAATCGTTTCATCAGGCCCGATCGAGTTGAATACTCCTGTATTTCATGTGTTTTAGTGAAGGATGATAATTTTTGAAGAACATTAATCAATATTTCAAACAAATAGATGCCGGTCAAAGTAAGAATTTTATATTTGAAAAAAGTGCCCTTTCGAGACCCGTTATAAGTCATGGAAGCAAAGTATGTTCCATTTGATTTTCTGCCTAAAAAGTTCATGTGTTCTTTGAAATCTCATTTAATATCCAGATTTGTTTCTAAAAACTTTGTATTTGTAGATGATGTCAGTATAGTTGATTCAATATTACGGTTGATATTATTCGTTTCTTTATATTTGTTGATCAATTCTATAGATACAGCTTTTCTCAAATTGTCTTTTAAGTTAGGTGTTACGGCACCAGTCCATGAAATTATCTCCTACATAATATAATTAATGTTCTGAGCCCTTCATAGACTCTGATATTACAATGATAGTGGTATCATCTGAGTATATGAATGCTCTTCCTTATTCAATGAAACAGGGAAGATCATTCATATATTCGCCGAGTAGTATAGATGTTTATATATTGACGCTTCTTTTGTTGGGAAAGTTTGAACTACAACTTAAAAATTGTGCTGAAATACCTGCTTCTCAGGAATTCAACACTCAAAAGAAGGTGAAATTTCACGTTCTCGAATTCCATAATTTCTTCGACGGACTTATTGGTTATTAAACTCAGAAGGATTTGAATGTTCATAACTCCCGATACTCAAATTTCCTAATCCCATCACGAGAGCAGAAAAGAGCTGGAATTTGTCCAAATCGAACCGTTTTCAATCGAATCGGTAAAAATTTCCGTCAATACTTCTTACGGGAACGTTACCATAATCGCCACTGAAATTTTTGATTGATATTCAAAATGATACCAATAGAACACGATGAATATATCTGTATGAACCCCTCACCCGTTACGCCTTTCAATATCAATACATTTCGATATCAATACATCTGAAACATCGAATCAAAACTCCAATCATCTGGCGGAACCCAGATCTATACGAAGTAGTATCGATATGAGCGTGTCCACAAATCCGTAGTGGAAAAACAGATGAACGAGATGCTTGATCGAGGCACCATTCGTCCAAGCGCTTCTTCAAGCCCCTCTCCCTCTTGGGTGGTTCCCAAAAAAGCCAACGCTCCCAGATAAAGAACTAAAGAAAAATCAGTGAGGAAACCATCGATCGATATCCATTGCCAAATATGTCGGATATTCTCGATACCTCGGGCAAAATCTGATATTTTTCAACTTTCGATCTGCATAGTGAACTCTAGTGGATAGGAATGCACCCAGCTGATGTGAGGAAAGTGTCATGTCAATGTCGAGCGTGGGCAAAACGAGTATCTGCACATTCCCATCGGCATATAAAATGCCTCTGTAACCTTTTATAGGCTGTTTGACAATTTTCTGAAAGAATTACATGATGAAAATCTATGTACACTCCCGGCAAAAAAAACGGCCACTAAAAACTGGCCCTAGTTTGGAAGTTGGGTTCCTCGCGAACCGCTCATTCGATTTCGATGTTTCTTTTTTCCATTGTAGATTGACTTCTTAAAAACGATGTTATGTCAGAAAAAATTTTATTCATATTTTAACTTGAGCATATACGGGGTGCAACAATGAGACGGAGTTCATATCCCGAGATTTTTAACCCTTTTCTGAAGACTTTGTTTTTTTAATCACGACATTATCTCTGTTTTTACTGAAGAAACAATTTTTCAAAGCGAACGCCTCGGAAAAAGGGTTCGCGGGTAAAAAGTGTTCGCAGGTAGAAATTTATACGTGTAAATTATAAAGGCAGCATACACGGAAACGGATTGACATTAACATTGATTGGCACTGACAGTAACATCAAGAGCATGTCAACGGTGTTACATAAAATCAAAAAATGCCTTTAACTGTGACGGATATTGCTCGTATTGTAGCCTCAACTGAGGATGGCCGAAATCAACGTTATGTGTTCAATACCCTTGGTAGGTTTACCTCGAAGAACAGTCCAGGATGCCTGGAATCGTTATATAGTGACGAAAAAATTTCAACAACCGAGTTGGTTTCGAAAGAAAACGTAAGACAAGTGCAACTGTCGACCGCTTTATTGTCCTGAATGCTTTACAAAATCGTAGAACAACAGCTGTTCAGAATCAACATCTTCTACAAAACGTGTGTAGGATTGAAGTCAGAGACGAAAAAAAAATCCGACAAAGACTTACAAATAACGACCTGTTTTCACGGAGGGCTGCAACAGAATCCCAGCTGCTTCCAAGACTTCGTCGAGCACGTCTTCAATTTGCGCGCCTACATATGAATTAGGGGATTGCGCAATGGACGACAGTCCTTTTCACGCATGAGTTGCGATTTTTCCTGCAATCGCCTAATACTCGGGAGCAAGTTTGGAGACGCCTAAATATGATATTTGCGTACTTCACAATCTCAGAACGCCTAAGTTCCGTTGGGGGTTCTGTGATAGTGTGGGCGGGTATTTCGAGGGACGCCCATACAGATTTATATTTTGTTGACAACGGCACTTTGAATGGGCAACGATATATCGAAGGAATTCTCTAGAACGCTGTTGTTCCCTAATCTCATTTTATTGGCGACGGCTTCGTATTAATGCACGATGATGAGCGACTGCACGTGGCACGAGTAGTTAACGAATATTTGGACGAAGTGCGTAGTGCACGAATGGACTGGCCAGCGTGCAGTCCTTTTTTAAATCCAGTTGAGCATCTCTGGGACCAACTTCAAAGACGCATTCGTCGCCGATCTGCTCCACCCGATAGTCTTCATGATCTGCGAATTGTACTTCAGGAAGAACTCTATGCCATTTCACAAGAATTTCTTACAAACCATATTGATTCGATGCAACATCGACTGTATGCAGTAATTTTGGCTCGACGAAGCCACAGTAGATATTAGCCCCTTGAAATTTGTTCATTATTTTTTCAAATCACCATGTTTTTGTTAGTTTTCTGACTGAACTTTTATTGTTGTTGTGTTGTGGATGTTTATTTGTTGCGTTTTCACAGCTTTGTCCGAGGCTTTCGCTTTATAAAAGTGTATCTCCAGTAAAAACAAAGATGATGTCGTGATTGGCAAAACAAAATTTTCAGAAAAAATCAGGGTTCAATGTGACAGCTAGTTGACAACAGCTGCTATAGCTGTTACAAATTCCGGGAAATGAGCTTTGTCTCATTGTTGCACCCCGTGAAAGATTATCAATTCAAATCCGAATAAAAAGTACTGATATACCATAGTTACTGGGGAATCAATCTACGAATAAAAAAAAATATCGAAATCAAATGAGCGGTTATCGAGGAATCCAACGTTGAAATTGAGCCCAAATTTTATTGGCCTTTTTTTTACCAGGGAGTGTATATACCCGTATTCGCCAACCCCTACAAGAGCATCTGAAACAAGTGTTCCAGAGGTTGCGCGAGAATAACAAGTCTGAGATCTCTGCTCGAAAAGAGGTGGCTTTCCTTGGACATATTATCACCTCAAAAGAAATAGAACCAAATCTCGATAGGGTGAAAACAATCACTAATCATCTAATCCAGGGAAAACAAGAACGATCGAAGGGTTTCTTCAACTCCTGTGCTTCTATAGAACATTCCTTCAAAATGTCGTGGAAATCATGAAACTCAAAAATTTTTTGAAAACATGCTAGGGTGTGTTTTGCCAAATAATAATTTCAAAGTACCAGCAGTAGGGGATGCAATGAAACACCACTAACAAGTTACCCAGCTAGGTCAGTGGTCGTAGGTTCGATTAATAAACTAAAATAAGTTGTTCTTTATTGCGCCACCTAATTTTGGCCAGAAAAACAAGGAAACCGCCTTGATTATTAAGGAATCCACTACTGCAATATACCAGTAAAACTCTCGGTAATACTACAGACAATCTCAAACATAACTAATGAAAATATCTGGAAAGAAGATTCAGTTTCAGCACAAGGGAAATATCAGAGGCCAAAGAAATATTCAACATCAATTTTAAACCGGTATATCAGTAAAAAAAAAATACAATACAAGAAAGTACAGGTTGCCCTGACAGAATCTTAACGTACTTGTTCTGCGGTTGAACTCCCAACGGTATGGGGTGAGAAGCAATTATTAAAACTACTACTATAACTGTACCTGATATGATTTGAAAAGCCAAGTCACTACGGTGGTGCACAGTGTTCAAAACTAGGATAATAATACTAACGGATTGCGTATCTGGGGGATGCTGATTAGTGACGTCACTTCAGAGTACCCAAATAATGATAATAATAGTAGTAATGGTTATCACAATATAAATAAATATCTTAGCTGTTTGAACAGCCTCTGTCAGGTGTGATGGGATTGCTACGATGGGTGCAGCCTGCTCCGAAGGAGTCCACGACGGTGTTGAGACTACCACACTAGTGTCTTATACGGAATAAATGCCACGCAGAGGTACGGGAATAGATGGCTCGGAGTACATGAAGAAACGGATGACAAAACCAGAGGAATAAACCAAACAGGTAGATCTATTGGCCTTCAGTTGATTATTAGCCGGAGAATAACACCCTGAAGAATGAACATATTATAAAAATATACCCGGTAGAAGAAATATAGTTGATATAAGCGTTTACAAACCTCTTAGTTAGTCGAGGGTGTTTCCAGTGAGAGATGGTAATTGACGGGTCTCAGTGTATAAGGATTCCAACAACAAAACGGTGCTGACGGAAGTTGGCGGTGGAGTTGGGTCAATCAAATGAATAATGAAGCCTTAAAATAAATGTTTCATGTAGGTACACCTCCCTCTGGTAGAACATGACCTCTTACCGGTGCTTTATAAATCCGGCAAATTGCCGAAAGGATTTCTGCGTTCCAACGAAAATATAGGTTCCAGAAAACCACAAAATAACGCCAGAAATCAAAAAGTCCGAAAATCTCTAGATCCCAGGATGGATTCAAAAATTGCTGCAAGATAATTCGGATCACACACCAACTTATTCATCAAACTCCACAATCGATATGAAAGATAATTGACATTACTGTCATTTCAGGAGGAAACAAATCGTGACAGCGATGACAGATCAAATGAACTACCAGAGGTGACACTCTACTTCCACGGTCAGCAAAATAGTTGTCCTTGAACAAAGGCTGTTCCGAACGGAATACCTGCGGTATTTTCATGGCCCGAATTCACCAAATCTCAGCATAGAAAATAGCAAGAGGATGGAATATGTATCGCGCAGAGATAACGTTCTCAATTGTAAACAACGTTCAGTGGCGTACCTGATATATTTTTCTTTATATTGAACCACGAGAATCAACTTGACTATTGAGTAATATAAAGACATATTGAGGATATTTCGCATTTGATACTGAATCGGAAGCTAGTGCAAAGCTAGCCCGTAACAACCCCCCCTTTACTCCCATGAGGAAATTTCTTAGGAAAAATTTCCTCTAGAAGATAAAGAATAACCGCGTCGGAACACAACAAAGGAAAACAAAAGATATGAACAATTCTGCCATCGGTACTACATCAAAAATAAATTAAAAGAACTATTGAAAATTTGGGTCACCAGCGTCAGGTGGATGAGACTTCAAATCCTTACTGTGCCAAACTGAGGTTCGCCCGGCGGTATCGGTCAATTCATAGGTCCACGGAGATACTACCTTCGAGACAGTATAAGGTCCTACATATTTATCTGCAAATTTTGATGTGAAATGTTTGCTGGCATCCGACAACGCATAATTTCGTCTATAAACCAGTTGACCTAATTTGAATGTGTCGGGACGACGACGCAAATCATAGTGACCTTTACTCTTTTCGTAAGCTTTAATTAACCGAGACTGAATATCTTGGTACATTCGGGAAAAAGCAAGAGATTTGTCAGTAAAGGTGTACTTAGGAAAAACTGACTCGGAAGGAACATATGTTTCCGCCTTACCATCTAACGATACCTCACGACCAAAATTTATGGAGTTCGGAGTCAGCTGAGTTACTTCGTGCCTCGAAGATCGTATAGCATAAGCAATTTTGGGTAAGTATTGGTCCCACAAGCGATGATTTTTCGACACATAAGCCGTCAACATGGATTTGATGACGCGATTGACTCTTTCGGTCGGATTGGTTTGCGGATGGTAATTAGCGGTATATGAGATGTCAAAATTATATGCTATGGAAAGATTCTGGAAAAGTTTGCTCCGAAACTGTACTCCATTATCGACGATGATAGTTCTTGGGGAACCAAACAACAATAGTACATGATTTTCAATTACCTTAAGTACTTCACTGGCGGTAGCGGACCGCAAAGGAGCGAGAATAACGAATTTACTGAAAGAATCACAAATGGCAAGAATATAACAATGACCTTTGGCAGTTCGTGGTAATGGACCCATCAGGTCTGCACTGATTAATTGCCAGGGTCTTACTGCAATGGGAGTCTTACTGAGCATCATACCTACAGGACGAGTTTGTTCGGGTTTGGTGACATTGCATGTGTGACATCGTTTTATATAGCGAGCTACGTCGGCTTTCAACTTTGGCCAATAATATTTATGTGATAGCTTTAATAATATCACTACGATATTCTTTGGGAATAACTAACCTCCATTAGTCGGAAGGTTCGGATAACTCGGGATATTTGAGACGAATATGCTTCAAAAGTTGGGAGTTTTCATTAATTCGGTACGAAGGAAACCGAAAGGGGCTTTTCCCAACATTCTCTTTCATTTTCAAGTACCAACGATCGACAGTTTCAAACTGAGTTTCAGTGTCTTTAGATCTCACGTCGATAACATCGGCGGAGAGTGGTACAGAGCGAGATAGGAAATCAGGAACAGTATGTTCGGAACCCTTCCGATGGATTATCTCATAATCATAGGGCAACAATCTCAATGCCCATCGGCCCAAGCGACCTTGAGGGTCCTTAAGGTTGTGTAACCACTTCAACGAATGGCAATCCGTGATGATTTTGAAGTGAAAGCCTTCCAAATAATGCCGTAATTTTTCCACTCACCAAATAACCGCAATCCCGTTCTGTAGCGCTATATTTGCGTTCTTGGTGAGTGAGCGACCGTGAGAGATAGGAGACAACTTTTTCTCCATCGTCAAAATGTTGACTCAGGACGGCTCCAATGCCATATGCGAATGCATCGGTTTGTAAGTGGAATGTTCTCTGAAAATCAGGACAAGTGAGAACCGGGGCACTAACCAACCGCTCTTTGAGACACCTAAAGGACTTCTCACATTCTTCGGTTCAACAAAATTTAACATTTTTACGAGTCAAATTGGTTAAAGGTGCAACAATGGTGGAAAACTGGGGCACAAACCTACGATACCACGAAGCAGTACCGATGAACTGTCGAATTTGCTTAGCATTAGTGGGAGCAGGTATACTCAACATTGCTTCCACTTTGGAGGGGTCTGGCCTCAGACCAAAACTATCAACAACGAAACCCAAGTATTTTAGCTCGGGGCGGCAAAATTGGCACTTCTCAAAGCTTACTATCAAACCCGCTGCATGCAAACGATCAAAAACCTTCCGGAGAGTATCAATATGAGACTGAAAATTTTGGGACACTATGACAATATCATCGAGGTAAACTAACACGAACGGTTGGAGATCAGGACCCAATACTGACTCAATCAAACGCTGCCACGTCGCCGGAGCATTAGTCAATCCAAAAGGCATAACCTTGAAGCGGTACAAACCTCCAGGTACCGTGAAAGCAGTAAAGTCCCTTGAGGAATCAGCTATAGGAACTTGCCAATAGGCACTTTTGACATCTAGAGAGCTCAAATATTTGGCATCACGCAACTGATCTAAAATAGAAGATATATACGGCAAGGGATAGGCATCCTTCACGGTGGCAGTTTTTAACTGCCGATAATCGACGCAAAACCGGTAGGATCCATCTTTTTTCCTTATCATACAAACTGGAGAAGACCAAGGACTTCGGCAAGGCTCAATAATGTCGTTTTGAAGCATATTTTGAATTTCCTCGTTAACGATCTTCTGCTTTGCAGGAGATACCTGATAATATCGTTGCTTGATTGGCTTGGTACCTGGAAGCAACTCAATGGAATGTGACACCAAATGAGTCCTACCCAAAGATGTTCCTATTAAAGCTTTCTTTTCTTCGACCAGAGCATTGAGTTCCTCCCTCTGCGATGGACTCAAAGATGATTCACACAAAATACTATCGATTTGTACAGATTTCGGAAGGTCCTTGCAGAAATGCCAGACATTTTGGCGGAGATCGGGAACAATGTTCATAGACTTCCAAAAATCTATTCCCAAGATCAGCTGTTGAGGAAGCTCTGGAACTACCCAGATGTCGAGAACGCATGATTCCTTCATAAGATACAACGGCGTTGTCACATAACCAATGCTACGACAGATTGTCCCATTTGCTACTTTACATTCATTTGGAGCAGACTGTATTTTTAGACCTAATTTCATCAACAATTCATAACCAGAAGAACCTACCAAGGTACGCGAGGCTCCAGAATCTGAAAGACCAATAACAGGATAACCCAAGACAGAAACTTCTGAATAGGGGCGTTCATCTCCATTAACATGCGAGAATAAGTAATCTAAAATGATCTTATTTCTATCAAAGGTGGTCGGCAAATTCGTCGATGGGGAAATATTACGACCATTCAATTCCTCCGTCGCCCGTTTCCCTGACTGCTACGAGAAAAGTTATTTCCTTTATTATTTCCATTACCATTCCTACTTCCATTCGGAAATCTGCCTCTACCAGAACTGGATGATGGTAGACAATGAGAACACTCTCGAGACGTCACATCTGGAGCACCACAGCTATAACAAAATTTCTTGCGAGAGGCTGAGCATCCTCGAAATGTGTGACCAGGTTGCCCACAGTTGAAACAGCTACCAGTGACGGAAACTTCAGCTACCTGTGACGAACAACTAGTGCTAGGCAAGTTGGAAGTGTCTACATAGGCTAATTCTGGAATAAGAGACTTCGATTTAGGAGGGGGTGGCACATACGACTTCGCAAGTTCCCTCTTCTCATCCAAGGATCGGCAAGTTTGGATGAGTTCGGTTATAGAAGTAATATCCTTGAATGCTAGAAACGGTTGATAATACGGATCCACGCGCTCCAAAATCAGAGATAACTGTATCTCCTCACTAACTGGATTCCGCATTTTATTGAAGAGACCCTTCATACTAGCAATATAAAGACCAACACTTTCCCTAGGTCCATGTGTCGTTCTCTCAATATCCTCAAATAAATCACGGTCAAAATTAGTTGGCAAAAATTGTTGACGTATCAACTCTACCAAATCTTCCCAGTCGGTAGCCCAATTTTTCACTAAATTGAACCACACATAAGCATCACCTTCGAAAAAATCTACAGCATCCCTAAACAAGACTGTACGAGAAATTCCTCGAGAACGCCGCTTCTCCTCCACCTGTTCTATAAAAGTGCATATCGACATGGTACCAGGTTTACCGGAAAATTTCAGACCCCAATCTCGCACTGGAACTGGTTTTATACCTACAGGTAATTCGTCTTCACTAGAAGAATCTTCAACTGGATTCAGGGCCGAACTATGCGCATCTGGATTGATGGTTTGCCGTAAAACCGATAAGTCAAAAACAACAGAATCCCTAGTAGTTCGTCCTTTCTTAACCTTTTCGTGCAACTGATCGATTAGCAGCAGCAACTGAACACGGCTGTCAGCTTTCGTCTTCTTATCTGCCTCAGTTTGGGAAGAACTTCGATTTACCCTACCTAGATTGTGAGCAATTTTTGTTGTAATTGCTTTATATTTATTGTCGTTCTCTGTTCCGCTGAAATCGTTAAGTAAAGTTTGTATGGTATCAATACCCGCCAGAACAGCTGCAGAATCTTCCGAAAATTTAGAAGAATAAGAAGCATTCTTCATAGCCAAGGGAGTTTTTTCTAAGGATATTGCATTACGAAGAGCTATACGTAGCTCTGCAACGGTACGAGTGTCACTATCACCTAAACCACGAACATTCAACTCATAAATCAGTTCCTCTTTTGTCAAACGGCAAATATCCAACTTTATTTTGGAAGGATTCATATTTACTCACTTCAACTCAACTCAGGTGAAAGACAATTGAAATATTGAAAACGGTAAAGTTAAAGGAATGTGTTGAGATGAAAATCTCAACTTCGACGTTGGGCGTCGGTAGGCGTCGCGATGAAAAAAAATATATTCAAAGTGCTCGGTATGTTCCAAATACAATAAAAATATAAAAACTCAACTTCGACGCTGGCGTCGCGGCGTTGGTATGCGTCGCGGTGCAAAAAAAACTATCCAAAAAGGTTCACTGTACTCAAATATACTATAAAAATACCAAAACAGAATTTCGACGCTAGACGTCGGTGGACGTCGCGATGCAAAAACTCTTCAAAAAATGTTCACAGGACCCAAATTTACAATAAAAATACCAAAAGTCAATTTCGACGCTGGGCGTCGCGGTGCGAAAAAATTTTCAAAAGATTTCAATGCATAGAATTATCCAATAAGTACAAAAAAAAATATCACCTGAAGCGTCGCAATGCGAAAAATCCTCGAACAGTATACAGCAAAATAAATTGAAAACAAAAAAAAATTGAATTCGACGCGAGGCGTCGCGATGTCAATTACCACCGTCAATTACAATGTCAAGTCGTTGGATCAAGAAATGATATTTGGGATATTATGATACACTTTAGCACCTCTTGGTTTATTCCTACCACTCACTGAATATGACTTTACCAACTCTGAATACTTCCAGAAAAATAAAACTGAATCTGCTTTTCCAGGCCCCACGTTGGGCGCCAATTTGCTAGGGTGTGTTTTGCCAGATAATAATTTCAAAGTACCAGCAGTAGGGGATGCAATAAAACACCACTAACAAGTTACCCAGCTAGGTCAGTGGTCGTAGGTTCGATTATTAAACTAAAATAAGTTGTTCTTTATTGCGCCACCTAATTTTGGCCAGAAAAACAAGGAAACCGCCTTGATTATTAAGGAACCCACTACTGCAATATACCAGTAAAATTCTCGGTAAAACTACAGACAATCTCAAACATAACTAATGAAAATATCTGGAAAGAAGATTCAGTTTCAGCACAAGGGAAATATCAGAGGGCAAAGAAATATTCAACATCAATTTTAAACCGGTATTTTAGTAAAAAAAAATACAATACAAGAAACTACAGGTTGCCCTGACAGAATCTTAACGTACTTGTTCTGCGGTTGAACTCCCAACGGTATGGGGTGAGAAGCAATTATTAAAACTACTACTATAACTGTACCTGATATGATTTGAAAAGCCAAGTCACCACGGTGGTGCACAGTGTTCAAAACTAGGATAATAATACTAACGGATTACGTATCTGGGGGATGCTGATTAGTGACGTCACTTCAGAGTACCCAAATAATGATAATAATAGTAGTAATGGTTATCACAATATAAATAAATATCTTAGCTGTTTGAACACCCTCTGTCAGGTGTGATGGGATTGCTACGATGGGTGCAGCCTGCTCCGAAGGAGTCCACGACGGTGTTGAGTCTACCATACTAGTGTCTTATACGGAATAAATGCCACGCAGAGGTACGGTAATAGATGGCTCGGAGTACATGAAGAAACGGATGACAAAACCAGAGGAATAAACCAAACAGGTAGATCTATTGGCCTTCAGTTGATTATTAGCCGGAGAATAACACCCTGAAGAATGAACATATTATAAAAATATACCTGGTAGAAGAAATATAGTTGATATAAGCGTTTACAAACCTCTTAGTTAGTCGAGGGTGTTTCCACTGAGAGATGGTAATTGACGGGTCTCAGTGTATAAGGATTCCAACAACAAAACGGTGCTGACGGAAGTTGGCGGTGGAGTTGGTTCAATCAAATGAATAATGAAGCCTTAAAATAAATGTTTCATGTAGGTACACCTCCCTCTGGTAGAACATAACCTCTTACCGGTGCTTTATAAATCCGGCAAATTGCCGAAAGGATTTCTGCGTTCCAACGAAAATATAGGTTCCAGAAAACCACAAAATAACGCCAGAAATCAAAAAGTCCGAAAATCTCTAGATCCCAGGATGGATGTAAAAATTGCTGCAAGATAATTCGGATCACACACCAACTTATTCATCAAACTCCACAATCGATATGAAAGATAATTGACATTACTGTCATTTCAGGAGGAAACAAATCGTGACAGCGATGACAGATCAAATGAACTACCAGAGGTGACACTCTACTTCCACGGTCAGCAAAATAGTTGTCCTTGAACAAAGGCTGTTCCGAACGGAATACCTGCGGTATTTTCATGGCCCGAATTCACCAAATCTCAGCATAGAAAATAGCAAGAGGATGGAATATGTATCGCGAGATAACGTTCTCAATTGTAAACAACGTTCAGTGGCGTACCTGATATATTTTTCTTTATATTGAACCACGAGAATCAATTTGACTATTGAGTTATATAAAGACATATTGAGGATATTTCGCATTTGATACTGAATCGGAAGCTAGTGCAAAGCTAGCCCGTAACAAACAGAGCGAGAATCAATGATTCGGATCCCACCTGAGTCATACCTTATTGAAAAAAAGTTCAAATCACAAAAGATCATTTGCCGCTGAAACGGCTCATGTCATTGAAGGATCAAAATTCTCGATTTGTCCGCTGGAGACAGAAACTCGAGAAGTATGACTATCAAATAATGTAATAGAAAAAAAAAAGCCAGTACGAGTGCAAGCATGTCCCCCAAGAATCGAACTATATCCCCAAAAAAACAAACAAAACGAAACATATATATATATATATATATATATATAAGCATACCACTATCTACCGAGCGTCCGTACATTAACAAATTACTATCTTCCATGCGTCCGGCTCCAACAGAGCGTCCATATATGGACGCTCTGAAGAAACTGTGTAGAATCTGAACTCAGAGCACCAGAGTAGTTCACATATTTGAAAATTCGTTGGACGCCTTCTTGATAGTTGTGCAAATTTTTCGAATACTTTTGTATATTATTAGTTCATCAGGTTTGCCGCCAGCGACGCAAGGAGCATTTCTGAATATTCATTGAAAGGTATATATTACTTTCGGACCGTCGATTTCCAAGCGTCTTTCAATTTCTGAAGAAGAGGCAACGCTGAATAGGGGCTGATTTCAGAGGGCAGCGTGTTTTAAAAATTGCAGTATTTGTTGACAAACATTCGTTGAGTGAAGAGTGAGTGATATTTGATAAACCGATTTCAGGGAAGTTATGAATCAAATGAGGTTTTGACACACACTCATGACTACTTTGTATTCTTTCGCTGTTTCTGCTTGAGTTCATCAACGCACAGACCTAGAGTAGGGGATTTTTCAAGGCGAACTAAGCTTTTCGCGGGAAACCACACCATTCCTAGCTTCTTCAAAGGCTTCTTCAAAGGTATAGATTTTCCAGTTAAATTGCGTGATATTTCAAAATTTGAGGAAATGAACGATTGTTCAATCAACGTTTAATGGTTAGAAACAGCTATCAGAAACGATGAGCCTATCATCGAGATTGTCGGTCCACTGCATTATGCCCGTCGAAAACTTCGTCGTCATATTAATTTATTTTACACTGCTGATGAATCTGGCAATAGCCATTATTGCTGGATAAAGAAATTATCAAGATTGGTTTCAATACAAATTTCAGCTCATGGTCATAAGGTATATTTCTGTGACGGGTGTTTGATGTATTTTTCCACACAAATTATTACATCAATTGAATAATTGTAATCTAGTTGTCACCACCACCCTTACAACGCAAATCAAATTAGATGAATGTGGAAAAGCCGTTCCGGAAAATATACTTAAATTTGAAAATTTTGGAAGAAAACTGAAAGTTCCATTCGTAGTGTACGCCAATTTCGAATCAATTTCGAAGCCCTTGGATACATGTGAACCGGTTCCCACAGGTTTTTTCATTGATGAATCATTCATTCACAAACCGTACTTATTCGCTTATCAGATTCATTGCTCGTTCGATGATTTAATATCCAAATTCTAAATGTGTGATGCTGAAGTGAGAGATCATTGACATCTTACTGGATAAAAAAAGACGTGGCTCAGCGCATTCTTGCTGCAATTCAAATTCCATATTACCTAATTTCATTCCAATAATATTCCATAATCTAAGCGGCTATGTTATCGGCATAACAAAAAAAAATATATTTCATTTTCCAAATCCCTTTTGTTGGGCACCTTCGTCAATAAGTTCGGCAAAGTTCAGAAACAGTTTTTGAAATTGAGATTCATTGATAGCTTTGAATTTGTGGCGGCTCCACTGCAACAATTGGGTGATAGTTTGTCGAATGAATAATGTATTGAAACACGGAAATATTTTTCTGGGAGTGATGAATTCCAGTTGATGAGGCAAAAAGGTGTTTTTCCATATAGTTTTTTAAATGACCCGGCTACCATCGAAATTGAAATTTTACGATCATTTGAATGAAAAGCATATTTCAGACAAGGATTATGAAAGAACTAAACGTGTATGGACCTTGTTCAATTGCAACACACTCGGTGACTATTCAGATTTGTATTCGAAATAGCATTTGCTATTTTTGTGCGATGTATTTGAAAACTTCTGCGATATTTGTCTGGATAAATACAAATTGGACCCGGAACACTACTACACATCTCCCGCTCATTCTCGGGATGCTATGCCCAAATATACGGGTGTTGATTTGGAATTACTCACGGTCATTGACATGTTAAAATTTTTCCAAAAAGGTATACGTGGGGGTATCAGCCAATGTTCAGAGAGGAAGCATATAGCCAATAATTGTTTTCTGCCTGATTATGATGCTAATGAACCGTCATCATTTATTGCTTCTTTGGATGCTACTAATCTGTACGTTCATAGCATGTCCGACCATTACCGACAGTTGGGTTCGCATGGTTCACGAATGTCTCGGATGAAAGTTCCGATGAACTACATGATGCGCATTCCGATTTGCCATTTCTAGTTGAAAGTGTCATCCCACCCAAATCGAAGTCCAATATTCCGAAATTAATACCTAATCTGGACGATAAAAGAAATAATGTTGTTCATTATGGGACTTTGCGACAGGCAATAGAAAATGGTCTGATTGTGATGAGAACTCATAAATTTTCTCATTCAATAAATCACCATGGTTGAAGAAATATGTTGATTTGGATACCCTCATGCGGAATCAAGAAAACCGTTTCCCACAAAAATGCATTCGAAACCAGAGCAAATGCGGTTTTTGGTAAGACAATGGAAAATGTGGATAATAGACGAGACATACGACTCGTGATCCATTGGGAATCCATCACGAATAGTCCCAGTGTGGATGCTTTGGTAGCTCAATAGAGCGAGCGCTCGAAACATTACGTTTGCAGAAACCGCTGACCCCATTCTGATTGATGATTCGAGTTGAAGACCTAATGAATAATATTGTAGAGGTTGCCGGACGGAATCATGGTCCAATTTTTTTTTCGGCTCTATAATAGAAGTTTTCGTTTCCACCGCTGTAGCTTTGAAAAAAAAATGTTGCATAGAATGCAAAAACCATTGATCATTATTTCTCGACTGGAATATTTTTGTAAGATCCTCACATACCTGGAACTGAAGGTTGCCAGACAAGCCAGTGGTCAGTTTCATCTATTTTGGATACAAACTTTGCTCAACGCATGACTGTACTCGCCGATATAGAGGATGAAGTTATATCTAATAGTGATCTCAAAACGATGCTGATCGATGAATTTGGTGAGCAGATTTCATTCTCATATCCAACTGAGAGGAAGCGAACTCATTGTTTTTATGGCAGGAATTTCATTGAAGGAGATATTTGAACGTGTACGTCGGCTAGACTGTAGCAAAACCGTCTTTTGTGCTAACAAATTATGGGAGGAACCCTCAAATACTGAATACCAAAGGACAAGTTGTGTGATGAAATTCTCATAGAAGATGCCTTCAAGAAATGCATATTCACGCTGGAATACGAGCCGCATCCAGCACTCAAATTCGAAAATTGTCAGACAATATGCACCATAAAGCATTAGCGGTGTTTAGTGATATATGCTCAGTGTAACCAACAGGATGACACCTAAACATATAGCTTCAGCCAAATCGATTCACCACCTACCTAAATCAAAAAATATTCTAAGAATGTTGAAAAATCTTGGACACTGTTTCAGTTACAGAGGAATGAAGGCAATAGACGCTAATATTGTAATTCAATTTTTCGTGTGAGTGTCGATCAAAAAGTACCCATACCTAAAAATATCGTTCGCGACAAAAAACTGTTTCTTCATGCAGTTGTAGAAAACAATGGATTTAACGAAATAACATTAAATGGCAAAAATGTTAACCTGCCAAGAGATATATTGTTGTTATTTTGAAACAAAAAATGTTCACATTTCTAACTATTTGGATAGCAGCAGCTCATTGACCACCAGTTGAGTAATGCTCAACACGAAAATTGGTTGTGGGTGTTATGCTGTTTGGAGTACGGCAGATCTGCCAACAATTTCTCAAGAAAAACCACCACCAGCATACCGGCATGGACTCCATTTCAAATTCTCAAATACTCCCAACCGACGACAAAACTGGAACTACAATTGGATTTTGCCTGGTCATTCCACATCCATCCATTTCAAGAAACGTAGTATACACTTTCATGAAAAACTATGTTGATTTATGCTTATCATTGAATCATGAGGTTATGCTTTCCTCTGACATGGCCATATACCTTATAGCTGAAGAAATTCAGTTGAGCAGTTACGAATTTATTTCAATGGTATAGCGAGTTGGTTCATTTCATTTACAGAATCCTTTTACGTTGTTAAGAACAGTTTATTGAAGGTTGTGGGATTGAAAATACACTTATCGAAAATGATATTTCCGGAGTAAATACTTTACCTCAATCCCTGAAGGTACACAATACAACCGGAGTATACGAGCACATGAACTTTTATTTGGAGCTCTGAGGATCACACAGTTGATACAATTTGTTGTTCATATGACCTTATCACAGAGTGACGTCGAACTATTGAATATATGTCTACAGGAGATTCGGAGATATGAGTGCTCGCAGAGACACTTTTCAATACCACAATCACAATTTCAATCAACGCGAAGAATGCTGCCATATATTTTACCGCGTCACATGCTTTTACGGGTTGTGACACGACAAGCCGATTAGCGACTAAGAAGCAAAGGATAAGGGATTCATCTGAATGAATCTTTCAGGATGCACTCTCTGTTTTTGCAAATAACTCCAAAAATTTGATGCATTTTAATCACATTGAAAAAGTTTACACTTATTCCATTGCTAAAGAAAAATCTACACTTGATGAACTGCGTTTCAAGCTAATATCTCGTAATATATGGTTCAATCTGAATGTATCCAAAATGATTTGCACTTCTGATGCTTTTCATCCACATTGCTTAATGGCTGCATCACAAACATATCTTTGAAAACCAATATATGAGCCTCTGAACGTTCTACAATTCGGTTATGAGAGACGAGATGGAAAGTTGTGCCCGGTGCAAATGGCAAAATCATCTTTGCTAAATTCTCTGATCAAGTCTTGCAAATGTAATTCTGAACGCGGAAAAATGTCTTGCACTTGCAAAAAAGCGAAATCAATTGTATTTTTTTTGCAAATGCATCGGCAATAATTGTCAGAACTTACCTGAATGAGAGCAAAATTTTTTTCATTCTTCACTACTTATTGATATGTAAACCCTTTTTTTTACTAGAATTGTATTATATCATGATTTTGCCCTCTCTTTTCATTCATCCAAACAATCTGTTGATGGTCAAGATTTTTTTTTCACAGTTACAGCGATGGAATTGAAAACTCCTATTATAGGGCCGAAAAAAAAAGGACCATAATTCCGTTCGGCAACCTCCACAATATCATTCATCAAGTATTCCTCAACTCAAATCATCAATCAGAATGGGGTCATCGGTTTTTGCGAACGGAACGTTTGGCAGCGCTTGCACTACAACCAAATTTCGAAACACTTTCCATTTCCACAGAAGATTTTGTAGCTATTTATATGGGTTAAGTTAAAATCAACTATAATGAACCATTATATTATCTGGGCTTCGATATTTTGGATTTATCTATAATGGTGATATATGACTTTTTATAATTTCATTAATAATTACAGACACAGGAAGTTTATTCATCAAAATTTTCAATGATAACTTTCATGAGTTCATAAAAGAAAGTGTGTGAAAGTTCGATACTTCCAATTACAAGGGGGTGGGCAGTAATCGGTTCGATATACCTAAAACTCAGCCAATTTTAGGGAAGATGAAAGATGAATTTCCGAATGATCCTTTTATACGTTTTTATGGGACCAGGGCAAAGGCATACCATGTGAAATCTCTGAGTGATGAATTGAAAAAGACAAACGGTGTTAAAAAATCGGTAATACAAAAGAATATGTCAATTGATGATTATAGAAAAAATGTAGAGGTGGCTTAATACTGCGTCAGATGAGCACATTCCGGAGTGATTTGCACGATATTCACACCTTCATGTGTAATAAAGTGGCTCTTTCCTATAAGGATGACTAGCGATTCACCATTCCCAACACCGTCAAAACTCTACCTTGGGGTCATAAATTATTCATAGAAGAATTAAAAAGTGTGGATAATCGTGAAACAGACTTTGATGATAGGCTAGATCTCCTCATAAAATTGTTAGAGGAACAAGCAAACAATAAGGTATATAAACTGTGAAATCTATACTTTATTATAGGAATGTATACTTTTTCGAATGCTTGTAAATGACTGCATATTATTCATGTTCATTGTAATATTGAACTTTCAGAAATACATTTTTCACATTGAGAGGACACTTTCAATTGTATGTGTAAATTTTTGTGATTGCAAGTGGTAACAGTATAGTTATTTTGGATGGACCCTACCCCAATCCAGTCGTAACGTATTCGAGTAAATATTCGAGAGGGAAGAGGAGAGGTTCGCGCATGCGTGATGACATCTGTATTGCGGAAAGTAACTGAATCAGCATTCATAGAATAGGATAGGAAGGGAGGGGATGGACGCTGTCCTAGCTATCTCAGCGCCCTGTGCACGGCAACCAAAAATTGTGCGTACTCCAAAAAGACAAAAAGAAGGGGGGTAGTTCGAGCAGATAAGTCGACAGATTCTATCGATGAAGTGGAATTATCTGAGTCATACCCGTTTTCCAAGTCTATCGTGGCGTCTGAATCATATTCATCATCACTATTTGAATGAAAAGGACGTAGTGAAATTCGACGATGTCTGTGGGTTGTGCTGACTTCGTGCACTTGAACTGGGCCGGGCATTACTTCATTGTCGGGCGGAGGGGTGATATTATTTGTAGAGGATGAAACTTCCTGAACCATGACTGTGCCTTGCTCATTATTCGTAGTTTATTGTGAGAGTGATGAAAACTGTCCAGTCACAATGTATTTAAGTCAATATTGAAGAGAGAAGTGGTTCGCGCATGCGTGATGACATCTGTATTGCAGGAAGTAACTGAATCAGAATTCATAGAGTAGGATAGGAGGGAAGGGAATGGACGCTGCCCCAGCCATCGCAGCGCCCTGTGCACGCCAATCAAAAACTGTGCGTACTCCAAGGATAGTGGACGGGTAGTAATAGGTGGGAATATAAAATATTCACTGTCTCCTTTCAACACTCAAAAGGTTCGGTGTTGTTACACTGGATGCATGTATGGATATATCTCAGTTGGGCATAACACCACGCCGGATATATCTGGTCGAATGACACGGTTTCTTGGACATCCACGTGCTCATACTATCCACCATTGCTCTCTCGCAGAGAATAAAACCTATGATTCCGTTCGGGAACCTCATGAGACACAGTTTTTTGCACTCTTCACGGCCAACATCGACCCTCACGTAGGATTCCGTGTAGCAGCATAGCTCTACAAGGTCCGCTAGGGTATCGTCCATGTTGAACTGCTGAACGTTACAGAAGACAATCCCTCCCGATACGTCATCAGGTCCGTTCATTATCTACCTCGTCTTCGACCTGCCATTCTTCTCCAACAATATCCATATCGTCGCCAACTGGATTCACTGCATCTTCTTTATTTGCCACCCATTCTTCAGCTATGATGTCGGCAAGTACTTCTTCCGGCCATTTTGAATATGTCAAGTTTAAATGATTTGCCGTTGAATTGAATCGAGATCACTTCCAGCGAGTATTGCTGATTACGAAGTGAATTATGGGATCGCAAACTGGCTTTTTATATTGTGATTCAATGGCGTTCGTTGTGTTGGGAGAAAGATCTTCCACCACCACTCATCGGGTGTATAAATGCCGATTGTTGGATTGCTCTTTCAGTCAGTTCTGGCCTGATATTATTAGTTGCTTTCAGTAACAATATGTCATTCCCGAAGGAGTGGGATGCAAAGCCGAAAGTTTTTATTTATCTAATGAATATTGGTGGAGCGGTATTGTGTCAGACAAGTTGGCAAAAGTCGAAAATAAACCCATTCACAGGTTTATGCGAAGAGTGCATATTGAGAAATCCAGTTTCACCACCGAATGAGGTATATTCGAGTTTTGAAGAAGGCCGTCACCGTTGCCACAGATGTTTCAAAGATATTCGTTGCAGTAATATAGGTATCTGTAGAAACATCTGCAAACTCTACTTGTCGCTGGAGAATGATTTTTCAGCCCGCCGACGTTGTTTGCGCTGCGATAAATACAAACTGGGTTGCAGGCATAATCTATGCGGTACATGTAGAAATGGATGAAGGGCTATGTGACATTGTCAGTCAGCTGTACCCCACCGGGAAGGCGGAAAGGTGAATGTTGGTGTCTGACTATTATTCATTTGCAATATAATATTTATTCCATTTGTAATAATATTACGCATATGAAATGAACTTTTGAATTGAAGATAGAAATATATCTACAAATATTCATAAGTATATAATCTTATATTTGTCCGCATGTCTTGAGAATTTAAGAATTAGGAGAAAATGCTATAGCGCAATTATTATAGTAATTTATCATTTGTCATATAACTTATTCCATTTGTAATAATATCACGCATATGAAATGAACTTTTGAATTGAAGATGAAAAAAATAAATCTACAAATATTCAAGTATATAACTTCATATTTTTCGTATATCATTAGAATGTTAGGATTAGGAAAACATGCTATAGCACGATAATTTTAGTTATTGAAAAAATCATTTGTGATAATATTACGTATATGAAATGAACTTTTGAATTGGAGATGAAAAAATATATCTTCAAATATCCATAAGTAAATAATCTTATATTTTCCCGTATATCATCAGAATGTTAGAATTAGGAAAACATGCTATAGTGCAATGATTTCAGTTATTATTCATTTGCAATATAACACTCATTCCATTTGTAATATTACGCATGTGAAATGAACTTTTGAATTGAAGGTTAAAAAAAAATATATCTACAAATATCCATAATATAGCTTTCGACGAACAATGCTTCACAAGCACAATCGTAGATTTCACCTGATAATCGCGTACGCCGTCAGTCAGCGTCTTGTTGTGATAAGTTGAAGAACGTAACTTAAAGTCGTTCATTGTCATTGAACCGTCCCTAGACATACTCCCAAATAGTATCAACCAATCAATGCAAGCTGGAATATTTGGGATTTATTGCCTGGATTCAAAGTTCCCCATTAGTCATTGGGTGCACTCAGACCATAATTTGGAATAATATCGACCGAAGAATGCAAGTTGTATCATTTCAGAATTATTGTCTAGGCCGTAACTTGAAGTGACCTATTAGTCAATGAACTACTGGGGATGGTTTGGGATTGAGTCTCAACCAGAACTGAAATGAAATTTGAATTGATTGAAATTATTATCTAGGTTTGTGTATATTGTTCAATGGATTTCGCTGAGCATATAGGCACCACTATTTTGGTATATATTTTTAAGATTATTCACCTCCATTTCGATTGTTTGAGTGAACTGAATACCATTTTTTCCGAGGGCCGTTATCGACTGGCTTATTTGGGCTCATATATTTTTTCGAGTGCTATTTTATTACCGGCTCGACTACTAATATAATTGATTTTATTTCGGACGGGTACATTCATTTACTACCTGTTGCATGCCATATTTTGAGATTGAATCTATAAAGTTTGATGTGTTAGCACCACTTTTTTTGAGTGAATCAATATAAAGTTCACCCCCAAATGAAACATGATCGAATTCAGGTAGTACAATATTCATATTGTTTTCCAGATTTTGGAGACATTGTAATGTAATGATCTCTGAGCCTGATTATGATTTTCAAATTTTCTGTAAGCCAAGGTGCCCTTTTTTTGTGATCCTGACAGTTGTTTTTGGAGCATGAATATCAAATAACCGGGTAAGATTATAATTCCAAAATGAAATTGTTATTATTTAAATCTTCAAGAAATAGGTTATAATCGAATATCAATCGAATCGAATAACATCAACTTTGAGATCAAATTAGCGCAAGAAGTAACTATGACATCAATTAAAGTTTGTGATCTATCGTTAAGACGGGTACATTCATTTACTACCTGTTGCATGCCATATTTTGAGATTGAATCTATAAAGTTTGATGTGTTAGCAACACTTTTTTTGAGTGAATCAATACTAAGTTCACCCCCAAATAAAACATGATCGAATTCAGGTAGTACAATATTCATATTGTTTTCCAGATTTTGGAGACATTGTAATGTGTTTGAGTGTGGAGGTTCATACAGGGTTCCCAGACACTGCCTCTCACCTTCAATCTTCAAAGAAATCCATAACTGCTCAATGGAATCATCTGATTCAAGATCCAATATTTTGTATTTGATTGTTGTTTTTATATAAAAAGCTACTCCTCTGAATTTTCAGATCCTTGTCCATTTTGTCTTTGCTTCTGGAACTCATACAACTTATCACTTGTAACGAGCGCCGTGTTCAAAGAGCACCAAAAGAGTTGTAGGTATGAGGTAATGAAGTGATAGGTGTTGGAATAATTACCACTGTCAAATCAATAATTTTCGTGGCACACAATTCATAACATTGTGGAATAGACTTGTGATATAGTTTTGTATGGAACAAAAAATTGGGAATGTCAGAAGTGGGACTGCTCTCATCAATTTCTTTTCATGGAGTCTGAATCAAATTCTGAACAACTTCGTTTTTTTTTCATATCTCCAACTCGAAAACCTAGAAATATTTCAGTTCATACAGTTAACTCGTATGCAAGTGAATGAGTACCAAACTATAGTCGCAAGGTAACTGAAGTGCATTCTTATTAATTTCTTCTGAATGCCTTTGTAGAATGATATTGAAGGAATTCACTTTTTGTTTTAATTCTTTTCGTGATCGATCTAGGTTCCATATACCAAAGGTGTTGCCTAACTCCTGTTAATCGAATAAATTGGACTTACCTCACTATTCAAAAAGTCGTGATATTCTGTTAGTAGATGAAATAACTGATAGTAGTGGAAAAATTACGATAGAATCGATATGGGTCTTGTTATAGTCGTGCACGCACTTCATATCTGAAAATTTGCTTGTGGCGTATTATAATGGCGCCCACTAGACAAGAAGATTTAAAAAGAATCGAAATACTATTTGTTTTCGGTAAAATTCTATTCACAACACCTATTTATCTCCAGAAGAAAAGAGGACTCCAATACAATATATACATTTGGTTTGTCAGGGGACTGTTACTCTTTCTGATTGGTTTCATTTCACACGCTATTTCGAAAATATCGCAAAAAAATGGAATCAATGATGTGAAGACGACACAAAGAGCTCTTGGTGTACTGCTTAGTTTATCACAATTCAGTTTTGTGTTCTCGAGTATATACACGAGCATTCGAAGAAAAACTGACTGGAATGGACTTCTATGACGAATAAGAGCAGTGGACACTGGCCTTCTTGACTATAATCTCACAGTTTGTAGGAATCAGCGTTCATTCAATTCACTTGTTTTTATAAGGAATTTGATGCTTATAGCATGGAATTCATTTGATATCTACGTCTGGGTGAAATTGGTAGGGTTAGAAGATGCATATCCGTATTTCATTTCCAATGTATGCATCTGCTACGAATTGACCGAATTAATATTCATGACAGAGATATTGGAAATGTTGGAACGAAGATATATGTTTCTACTACAGAGGATGCAGGCCACTTTCAACTCCAAGAGACAAATTAATGAAGAAAGATTTGTCAAAAATGCAATTGATCAACTACAGATGATATCGAATTCATATTTGAAACTCTACTTCATCGTTCAGAAGTTCAACACTATTTTTGGCTGGAAAATATTCTTTTTCTTCGTTGATTATTTGATAGGAACGTTGGGAGCTGTGAACTTTGTTCTCTACGAAAGTTCCGTTTTCAAAGAGAACTCAACGCTTTGCTTGGTACAATTACTCATGCCAGTTATATTCTTTGTAAGTATAGCTCTTCAATATTTTCAGCCCTCTGTTAAAAAAATATATGCTTTTTTTGTCATTGAAAAATAGTTGAGGAATTGTGACCATTGGTTTCCTAGCAGTGATACATTGGGGAAAAGTTAGAGATCTCTGTATAATTGAGTTAATAATTCGTGAATTGCTACCTTCGACAGTCTTTCGTGAGTGGTATTGATCATGTACCCTAACACCAAGCAGAAATTACTCACACATAGCAAAACTGATGAAATGAGAAAATTATCGAAATCTGTTTGGGATTCAATTTTTTTTTATACCGGGGTATAAAGTATATATATAAATATATATATCAAAACCACAGAACACGGAATGAAACCCGAAAAAACAACGCATCATATATATATATATATATATATATATATATATATATATATATATATATATATATATATATGATGCGTTGTTTTTTCGGGTTTCATTCCGTGTTCTGTGGTTTTGATCCTCTGAAGGATAATTCTCACAACGTTTCGGCAAAGTCTCATTTGCCATCTTCTAGGTGATGTCTTGAGTTTCGATCTCCGAACTCGACTAATTAATTCGAGTTCTACTTCTCAATATATAGGGGTGTTCATTGATGGTATCTTTGATCTGGGCCCCTCCCACTTTCTTCGTTGGTCCGCCTGCATTTGTCATCGTGTCTGGGTAATTACGTGGTAAGGTCCGATATTGTTCCTCTGGTGTAATCGGCAATATATATCAATCTGCCTACTCCCCAGGTCTTGTCACGAGTTCTTTCTAAGGTCTCAATCTGCCAACTCCTCAGTTCGATCTAAGGCGACTCTCAAACGCTATATAGCGACTACCCGAATGAACCAAACCCCAACGACTATGACAATCAACATAACGAAAATTCTAGTAGCCAAAATTTTTCGGGCGTCACTACCAATCGAACTGAACTAAACAAAATTTACTGATAGTCAATATTTTGAGGAACATAATATAGAAATGAATCAAACGCCTGGTAATGAGGAGAGAGAAATGGACCGCTCAGGGGTGGAGTGGACTCGCAGGCCGTTATAAGATATGATAAGATTTGATTTCATCTTTCAGG
>JAVJAQ010000076.1:0-89474 GCA_032362365.1 Zygogramma bicolorata
CCAATGAATACAACACAAAACCACAGTCGACAAAACCCTATAATTATAAATTTGGATGATATAAAAATGAGGGATCGCAGTGAATTTTTAAATTTTTCCAGCAGACAAAAAACATCTGGAGTTAATTACCTCTCAATAACTGCTTGCAGCAAAATGAGTATATTCGAGCGGTGTGATTGAATATTGAAATTATGGGGAAGTTAATCATTCTATTATTTCATCATTACACACGTTTGAACTTTGTACAGCTTATCCAATCCATCTTGGCACAAACTCAGATACTATTCCAGTTGCAGACTGGTAGCGTAGACCATGACGAAACAAATAAGACCTTCTAGGTATGAATTTCAACACAGTAAACACATATAATAGGTGTTTTTTCATCTTAGTATACTTCACATAGATTGCTGGGCATATGCGTTCTCAGTTCTGTGCCAAGTGGGATTGGAAAGCTATACATTGAATCATTCAGTGAAAATATATAATAAGTTACCAAATTTCATGAACAACCATGGTGAATTTTATTTCAAAGAAGTTTTTTGTCTAAAAAGAGAGCCAATTTTAATAAACATATATTTTTTTTTTCAAACTTCAACTATTCCTTTTGGCATGTTATCAGCTGTAATATACCAAGGACATTGATAACCTAAAATAACGTGCTTAAGGAAGTTGTGATAAAACCGTGAGCTATTCATCAATGTTCAAGAAATATTCTGTGAAATTTTTTTCTGACAGGAAATTGACATATAAGAAATGAATTGATGAAATGTCTAAGATTTTATGTCAACATCATGACAAGTGATAACTAACCGTGAAAACAGTACATGGGTAATTATCGGCAGTTATATTCCAAGTGCACCAATTTCAATCGGTTAAAATGTGTCTTGCACTTCCAGCATTTTCGAAATTTTGCTTAGCAAATGACTTGAGTGTATGATAATTTGATGAAATTTCGAGACCGCAGATCGAGAGATTTGATCTAGAATTATTATACACGAAAGTGTTTGCTTGAAAGCAAAATTTGGAAAATCATGGAAATGCACGCATTTTTGTCGATTGAGCTTGGTGAGGTCGGATATATGTTGAGATTATTTCCAGAAAACCTGTAAACTCAGGAAACATCGTAATTCGAATTGAGGGGAAATAATCAGTGTAATGTTGGTTTCATTGGTTATGGTTATTTCGAAACACATAACTAGAAATAACTAGACAAATCTGATTCTTCAACCAGAAAATTTACACTAAAATTTTCCCTATTACAAGCATGTATATGTGTTTTAGAAAATAAATCGTTTTCATTATTATCATATGCGAAATATTGAAATTAATTCAAACGGTAAAAACTTATCTCTGTCCTGTCATGGTTATATTACATCACTTGTTTTTACCGTCTGAGGCCAGCACAAGCATTAGCGCCCTAATCGTTGGCAATCTTTTCCTTTGAAGTTATGAGGGATTGCAAAAGTTAACTAGTAATATGTAGACTTCTCGACATCCCTCGTATCCCTCTAATGGAATTAAATTTCCCGAATGGCTCGTACACCCTCCAGAAGTGCCCCGACGCCCGAAAAAACGACAAAAGAGGTTATTAACTTGCGGCGAGCGCCAAGACAGAGTGACAAATCATAAAATTTCTCGCACAACGCTTTCGCTCTTGCGCCATACGCATGTAAGCTTACGAAAGATGGCCCGGAAGATTTTCCTACGTTTTCCACGAATTTTCCGCGCCGAAAACTCCGCAGGACCTCAGCAGATGAGCCCAGGACCGGCTGGATCAATTTTCCTAGCCATAAGCGAGAATAAGTTGGAGCCTTTAAGGAACCTTTTTCATCGAAATTACACACTTGTCTTCGACGTTCACTTCTGTAAGTAAATTGGCATCTCCAGAAAAAATATTGGCACTTTTAGCTTTTTTTTTTTAAGTGATACTGTCTCCTCTAATCAGCAAAACTAGAAGTAAACCGGAAATGAATACATGTTGAGTCATTGCCCATCGAATTTCATTTTAAGTTGATCTCACTTTTGTAGGTACTAGTTCTTATGGAGAATTCTTTCACTTTAAATTAATTCAAATCATTATTCGCGTATGAACTGTGATTTGCCCACTCTCTCCCTGGTACCAATATCGAAAAAGGGACAGTCCATACCCACATCTAGAATCTACAAGTTACCTTTTTGCTGGTTCTCGAATTCACATAGATTTTTTACCGTTTCGTCGGCACCCGCAATAAACTGGCCAGTTACGTGCTACATCTGTGACCACCATTCAAGATTTGGCTTACGAATGCAGGGATCCAGTTTAAAAAGTAGGAAATCACTGACGAATAATTCTCATCATTTTATTTCTTGAGAAACACAAGGTAATAAATTCCATAGAATATACAGTCCACTCTCATACCAATTGAATAATAGAAATATCCTATACCCAAAGAATAGACAACAATGACGATTCATTCAAATTTGGACCAATAGCGGGTTACCGAACACATATCATACAGACTCTTTCTGCATATTTATATAGCACATGATCAAAATGCTTATGCTTATATATTGCTCCTAGCCAGGAAGATGACTTTCAGAATGGCTAAGTCAAATTTTGACATTATTCCATAGCAAATCATCTTATTATAAGATCAGATGAAATGTTTGCAAAAGTAACATGAAAGCTGCACATTTCTATTACCCTATGGGTAAAAACATAGTGGAGCAGCTCAACTCGCCGCGCCACTCGACGGGACATGCATCGCCGTATGGCGATGAAGAAACAATGCCATAAGAAATCCATAGTAACAAACATTTTGGAGCCGTTCAGCTCACCACGCACCGTTTCAGGCAGCTTGCACTTTTTCGAGAAACAAAATCATTTCATTGAAACTAGCGCTGCAATTGGTTCTCCATAAAGTCACGCGTCTTCCTACTCTTTGTTTCAATACAGCATTGAAACTTTTCCTAGAGATCAATTAACCTAACGCCAAACTGATATTTTTGCACTCGACGCGCGTTTCGCTTACAAGGTTAACATCTTCAGGAGCAGGTTAGCATCTTCTCCTGAAGATGCTTATTTTGTTAGCGAAACGCGCGTCGAGTGCAAAAATATCAGTTTGGTGTTAGGGTATTTGATCTCTAGGGAAAGATTCAATTTTTACACCAAAGGTTCCAATCTCATCGTTTATTCAATACAGCATGTCTAATTTTCGCGATGACCAGCAGAACTTCACCAGTCATCTCTCTCATGCATACATCTTCATTGATTTTGATGTGTGTGTGATTGGTTTTTTTGGCTTTGGAGTAAACCAATTAGCCATGATTTTGATGTACATTTTTTAGTACTGCTCTAATCCATGATTCAACAAGGGCGTCAACAAGGGCGATGAACTACTGTACTCTACAGGGACAAGTATAAATGTAAAGCAACCCAGAACGAAATTGTTATATATGGACTGTAGCGAGAAGTACATCCCACTAAACATGAAACAACAATAATATTGAAAAACATTTTTTTCGGATCACATTGCAATATTTCCTTTGTTGAAAAGATGTTAAGTATATGAAATATTTCCAATATGTGCATGTAAAGTTATACCATGTAACAACAAAAAAATGTTTTTTCACTATATGACATTCAATATTATCATACAGGTGAGTTTCAACGTTTGTTAAATAATCATAGCCGAATTTTTCAGACACAATTATAGGTTAGGTTACTCTATCGCTTCTGCATGTTCTTTATGCTGTAATCTTGCCAAGTGCCGCTATACGAAGTTTTATTATGCAGTATGAAGCTAATCAATAAGTAAGAGTGAAATGTTTGTTTTAATTTAGAGAATGTCGTCTTTATGAAGATCAGATATCCCCACAACGGCTAGTTTTGGAAAGAGATTAGTTATTACAGGCTCCATTTTTTGCGTAGAACACACATCTAAAGTCAAAACGAGGTGGTGCTTTCGTTTGACAGTAATGGACAATGAAAATATTTGGGAAAATGGTGTCGAATAAGGTTGAATCAGAAAGGGGCTCGGCCATCAAAAGCATGAGATTACCGATTGTAGTTTTGATCATAATGTGTACAAAAAAATAGGTAGAATGAATAGGTTATGTGACCTGTAAATTGTTGTTGTTGTTGTTTTAAAATTGTTCGTTCCGTTAACCAGCTGACGAACGTCAACCCTCAGAAGTCGAAACTTGTGCGAGCAATGGGTCAATTACCCAGCACGGTAATGCCCCACACCTTCTGAAAGAAAGGAAAACCTCGCGTTTTGACTTGATGTTTGAGTTTTACTGTGAAAAATAAAGCTTGTGACACCTGATATCTATTTTTATTATTAATTCTCAGGTCCAGCTTAGCACTGTTTTCTGGACCTGGAAGAACGTTTCGCTAAACATTGACAGAGGTTCTAAGCAGAGACATATGGAAAAATAATTAAACATTGACCTAGTTTCCATTGCTAGAATTTCTATATATTTATTATTGTTTTAATCGTTAAGTTGATATACATTTTTTCATGTCCTTTTGTCCATATTCCAGAACTATTTCTGAAACTATTGTATGATTCTGCCGAAAACATAACCACTCAACGTTATCTTAGTTATTATAAAGGGTATAACTGTAATATGAAAATATATATGAATCTGATACGTTGCAGATACATTCCATCAACATAACCTTTTAAATATTGTAACATTGTTGTGTATCCTATCCGGACATTTCACTCCAATATTTCTATAATATACATGTTGAAGTTACATATTATGATAATGTAATATATAATATTGTAATAAAACTGTTGCATTAAGCATTGAGGTTATATCACAATGTTTAGTGGGATTGGTCAAGGTCGGCGAGCTATTAGCGCTCAAAGAACTTAAGCGCACAATAAAGAAAATCCTCAAAATTTGTATATAGTGAAACCTCTAAGACTGTATGCAATAAAAAACACCCACAATGATTTCTTTTCCTGAAAATGCTTATTTGGTAGGTGAAACGTTCTTCAAGTGTCAGTTTGTTCTTCGGGTAATTGAACTCTTCAGAAATGTTCACGTTAGGTGAGATCACTACTGAACATCGGTTAGACTGACATTTATGAGACAACTAGCAGTTCCGTAGCACGTATTATTATGCTTTCAAAAAGAAAGAACATATTTGTTTCTAATTCTGACGGTTCCTAGTTTTGATTTTAACTACTCGTCTGTTTAATAGGAACATCTATTGGTAGTACGTAACCCAACTGTTTTTTGTTTCCATCTTGTTTCACGTTGTTGATTCGATTTGAAAGAAATGACTCGAGTAGAACGTACCCGAATGGTGGTGACTTACTTCCGTTGCTCTAAATCTATAGAAGCTTGTGGTTGATCTGTGATAATTGCAGTTGGATTGTCCAGTTGATTGAGTCGATCTCGATATATTGTGAACATTGGGCAATCAGGATATGTGGTGCAGATACTTCTACGCTGCATTATATGGGGGGATTAAACTGTTAGAAGGTAACTTGAAATGAGACGTGTATAGACAATGCGTAGTTTCATTGATACAACTTATTCTTTGCGAGTGAGCTTTTTTGGCAGTTTCGACGGTTTGATGAAAGGTTTTGAATTCTTCAGTTTACTCAGTTGAATTCTTGCTGAAAATCGTTCTATTTTTATTTCAGAAATGAGTTTAGGACGACGAAATAGTGATTTCAGCACCAATGGCTCCTGTTTCAGTGGATCGGCGTGTAGCCTGGTTAGCCAATCCATTTCCGCCTATTCCAACATGACTAGGAACCCTCTTGAATGCAATAGATTTGGTCAATAAATAGGAATGAATTCTTTTTTCTACTACTTAGTGCTTGTCATATTATACAATTCCGCTGTACAGATACTAACGTGCTTGGAAGTGACGTGTCTCACCAGCTGTATACTGTTAGAATTGTTACTGATATTCAGGAAAAACAGGGATAAAATACAATACGTATTTGAACTTGATGTATTTCAAAAACTTCCATTTGAACAACTGCTACTGTCAATATATATATGAACATATACAGTATGAGATTAAAGATCAAGAGAGCCAAGTTTCAATTCGTGAAGATTGTACTATTCCATACTTGTATTACAGTCATCGGAGTATATTTGTACAGAATATTGTTTGGTTATCGTAAGGTTCACGTTTTTTCTGACAGTTTGGTGATTGTTGGGTGTTTGGAGTATGGAGTTGCTATTGGTGTAACACAACATATGATAACTTTGATGGTGAGGTTGACCTCTAATATTTGATATTTATCTGAAAAGCATTCGATTTGGTCTTAAATTTGAGAGACTAACAGAAGATTCACCACATAAACCGCAGAATGGCTTGATGCGAAACGCTTCTGTGCCATATCTGATTTTAGCATTCTGGATGGCATCCAGAAGTTTCATGAGACATTGACGTGCTGCATTACGAGTATACCGAGAAGCTATAATCAATTTTGAGACCAAGGCTCTATATATCTGTAACAAGACTTCCTTGTCAGAATCCCGTTTCATACTTACTAAGTATTTAATGGCATTCGAACCCTTTCTGCATACTATTACTGATAATATGATATGTGGTTTCTATGCCAGTTTTCTGACTCGAATGATCTTCAGAAATTTTCTAATTATTTCATATTTGATGAGGTTATTTTTAAATGTGAGGTGGGGTTCTAGATCTGCTTTTCGAGGACGACAGAGGTAAACACCTGAAGTTTTCAGCGGCAAAAATCTGGAGTGGCTGCTTCATTAGCATAGGATTTTCCTTTTGCTAGTGTCAGTGCAATGCTCTTTTTCTCAACCTCATGGTATGAGAGGTTTTGACTCTTGAATGTACATGTTATGTTGGTAGGCAGGGCAGTTCCTCCACAGTTCACAGACTCAATCGGATCTTTACATATCTCTTCTAAATGGGAAGACTTACCACACGCACATACTTTTTCATCAGCAATGGTGAGATATGTGTCCGAATTGCAAGCATCGGAAATAGCAAAAGGGTTCTGAGATGTATGGCCTCATTTGTAATGGATAGAATGCGATATGATTCGGCAGTTTACCGCCATTGAAGAAAATAAATTGGACAGGTGAGTGGATTTGATGAAAAAGGGGTTCAAAATAAGTTTTACCCGTAGAATAACTACTCTTTTTGTTTTCATCAATTTCATTACAGTACCATCCCTTTTTTTCAATTCTTCAAGTATTTTCACGATACTGCAATCGAGTATATCGTGGCAAAAAATTATACCTTCACGAGAGTTTTGTGTGGAACAACTTCTGCAGGTCTAAACACTTAACATATTCTGGGGCGCACGGGAAGGAACATATTAATGAGGTTATTTGCCAATCGAGGATCTATTTTTCACATTATCCCTTTTTTTAATTTGATCCGCACTGGCTTGAATACATATTGAATGGGAAAATCACGTGACAGCCATTCCACCTATTTTATAATCTATGGTTGTAACCACAGCTCCATTCATCCCATTGACAGCATCGGTTCCATCTTCAGAACGTGGGCTAGGGTACGTCGACTTTGCTAGAGCTGTACTTGAGAAAGCACCTCGATCTCAATTCTTTCAGGAAGTATACGTATCATCTCTATTAATAATTATTGAAATCCTGTATTATTATTATTATTGAAATATGTTTTTACAGACATACCAACACCTAATCAAAATCTCGTCGTAATCGGATGAACGGTCCAGGAGTATAAAGCGGTGGAACGGACAAACATTCAGTTATTTTTCATATACAGGGCGGTGCCAAAAAGTTTATCTCCCTCGACTTTCGAACGGTACACGATACCAAGATCTAACAACATTCACTTTTAGTACTGATTGCTAAAAAATGTTTCACTTTAAAATAGTTCGAAAGTTATTGAAAGTCTCAGGATTGGCTGATTATCAAGAATAAACCAATGTTGGATATCGAATTCAATACCTTTCCAACAGTGTGTCACAAGACATCATATCGGATTTGATAGTCTTATCTTCGAGTAACTTCGTCATATTTTATTGTTGAAAAAACAAACAAAATCGATGTCTTCCCACTTCCCTCGATAACTCCATAACAGTACTTGGTACATATTTTCGTGAAAAATTTTGTAATGTACGAATACGGTTTACACAAGTTGGAATGACACCAAATTGCTTCCCTGAAGTCATACAGCGTGACACGGTCTCCTCAACCTCAGGACCTGCCCTGGATAAGTCGTCGCGTATCGATCGCTCAGCGTCGCGGTGCTTCCGACGCCGCCATTTGCTTTGTTTACGCGGCGTCTCGTGGTGCGAAAAACGTTGTAGTTCGCGAGGAAATGGACCTCTTTGTGCCGAAGGTGTGAGTGAAATTCGGGTTAAGTGCTCGTTCACCTGGACCGGTGCGAAAGCGATCCCAGCAGTCTTAGATCCAGGTAAGTTCCTGTTCCGTGTGTTCGAATGTGTGTGCCAGTGTTAGGTTATGTACGCCGGCTTTTTATTATTGCTGAGGGGGTGGGTTTACGACCGGACGGGGTGATCGGGATTAGCGGTTTGATTGCTCGTTGGCGATTTGCTGACACGAGCTTTGGGTCTGTATGAGCATTGTGTTTTATGGGTGTTTGTTTACGATGCGATGGTTTATTGGATGGGATCTGTTGCCAAGATTTCTGCCGGGAGTTTCATTTATTGGTTTGGGTATAGTCTGTGAAATTCTGCTGGGAGTTTACAATTTTCAGATAGTAGTCTGATATCTTTATGGTTTCAATATGAGAACCACAAGAATGGGCCTTGTCTAAAATTTGCGGAGGATTATCTTTTAGTTCTGTCGAAATAATTCATGACTAGATTCACTCTCTGTTGTGTAATCCTCGGGAAATCTTATACCTTCCATTTCTGTGATTAAAAATCGGGAGGAATATGTGAAGTATTTCTTTTTGTACGCAATGAAGAACAATTTGAGCAATTAACCATGTATGATTGCCTTAGAGTATCGCAGATTGCTTTGGAGGAATATAAGAGCTATTGGCATTTCTGCAAAAACACTGTTATTCAATTTATCTCAGAATATGCTTATCGAATAGGATCCGAAGGGAAGCGGCGAGCTGATGTGGTAAAGATAAATCAGGCAGGGATTTGAGAATATATTCCATTGAGTTGGAGAAAATCATAACTGGCAAAGCCTTAGCATGTACATTTTTTAAGAGAGCCAGCCACACTGTCATTTCCTAGTTTTATAAAATCGAGCCGACGTCATATCTCATATAAATACAAAAATATTACAATTACCTGTACGATAATCACGTAGAATAGGTTTACAAAACCGCGACACGTGTTTCGCTAAACAGTAGCTTCCTCAAGCAGGATAAAATGACAAGATACTTTATGCTGCTTGAGGAAGCTATTGCTTAGCGAAACACGTGTCGCGGTTTTGTGAATCTATTGTGAGAACCGTACAGGAAACTGTAGTACTTCTGGTCAAATATGGATTTTCATAAAGTATCATATTTCATATATATATATATATATATATATATATATATATATATATATATATATATATATATATATATGATGAATTGTGTTTTCGGGTTTCGTTCCGTGTTCTGTGGTTTTTGATCCTCTGAAGGATAATTGTCACAACGTTTCGGCAAAGTCTCATTTGCCATCTTCTAGGTGAATCATCACATCAATGACACTTTGCCGAAACATTGTGACAATTATTCTGCAGGGGATCAAAACCACAGAACACGGAATGAAGCCCGAAAAAACAACTCATCAAATATATATATATATATATATATATTCTACTCTGGACTCATCGGGAAAAGATCCCCTGAATATCACGCCTGTCGACAGTCATATGCCTGAGATAATTTTTCATTAACAAACTATATGAAATATTTTGATGGATCTAAAGACGAATAAGGCTCGCAAATCTGATGGATTCCCAGCAATTGTTCTGAAAGTATGTGCCCCCGAATCGACACCAGTACCTGGAGATTTTTTTCTAAGACCTATAAAACTGCAAGAGTTCAGCCAGTTCTTAAAAAAGGTAAGAAAACTTTACCTTGTGATTATAGACCAATTGCATTGCTTTCTATCATTTCCAGAGTCAAGGAAAAAGCAATCAATATGAAGCTCATCAAATATCTAGAGTCTCTCCTCAAGAAAAGCCGATCTCTCATCATCAAATATTCAGATGTCAGGAGTAACTGTTCCTACAAAATCAAGTATCTCGATGCTAGGAATTACGATCAGTGATAATCTTCCATGGAAAAACCATGTGAGATCGATCGCTAAAAGTGCTTCCCAGAAACTTGGATTTCTATTTCGTGCGAAGAAATACTTCACTTCTCGTCAGCTTCTAATGATCTACAAGGCTCAGATACGACCTGTCATGGAATACAGTTCTCATGTGTGGAGTTTGGCACCAAAACATTCATTGAGGCTTCTAGATTCTATTCAGAGAATCTTGTTGGTGATTTTTCGCTCACAGACTCGCTCACTTCACTGGAACATCGTAGAAGGGTCGGAGACTTGTCTCTCTTCTATAGATACTTTCACGGTCGATGCTCTTCCGAATTGTTTAAATCGTTCCACCCTTGGCAATATCCACACGGATGACTCGACGAGTACAGAATTCCCACCCCTTTGTTGTGAATTTGGAAACCTGTCGAACCTCTCTTGCTCAGGGATCTTTTTTCAATAGAACAGCTGAGCTTTGGAACTCCTTGCCAAAAGAGGTTTTTCCTGAGGCTTACAAACTTCAGAAATGCAAAGTAAATATTAATTCATATTTCCTGTCCCTTGATTCACGCGGTGTTCTTTGAACATTACAGGGCTTCCCTTTCGTGTGAATCGGCATTTAAAAAAAAAATCGGCCAGTTCAATTCAATTCCTCATAGAAATACCAATTGTGGAAAGCACATTTCGAAAACTCTGTCTTCAGTGCCCAGAAATACTTTACATTCAGTCGATTAATTATGATTTACAAGAAACAGATTGAAACAGCTTCAAAATACTGTCATCATGTATAGGGCTACGTACCAAACATGTAAAAGAGCTATTGGATTCTATTCAGAAAAAAGCAGTTCGAACACCACGAGAAATTCGAATATTCTATTCTCTTCTGTTCGGATTGACATTTGGGTAGACTACGAAGCTATCCACTTTTGATGCGTTACGTACATACATTTCCGGACCTCCAACTCTTCCAACTTGCTTTTCATCTCTAAAGTAATTCATGTCAACAGTTGCACTGGTTTCATCGCGGTATTGCTTTAACTTATCGCTTTGTATATCTTCTGCAGAAATAATTATTTCTTTCCGAAATGAACCAATCCTTCTATCAAAATATAGGCTGGGTTTCCTTTTCCTTGCAGTTTCAGGTTGTACACGTAAAGTTTGCTTTCGAAGGGGACACATTCAACACATATTTTTCAACCTAGCGAGGGGGTGTCACGACCCTAAAATTTCAAACATAAAGTGGGGTCGAGTGATATATGATGTGAAAAGGGTACAAAATTATTTTTCCAATGATACCCTATTCATTGAGAGTTTCCCAAATATTCGATGCAAAATCGGAGTTAGAAAAATATAGAAGATCCTCTAGAAATTGCAAAAAATTTTGCAAAATATTTCACAGTCACCGTGTCTGAAAATATAAAACGACATTTCAATTCTGAAAGTGGCACTACTGGAAACCATCTAGTAAATCCATTTTATTTTTGCCCGGTTAGCCCGGAGGAAGTGTTGGAATCCATTTGTCAAATGAAAAATAAGACATCTATAGGCATTGATTGTTTGTCCACAAAGATAGTTAAATCTATAGCGAAGTTTATATGTGAACCACTCTCATTTATAATAAATCTTTCAATAGAGACACATATTTATCCAGATAATCTCAAAATAGGAAAGGTAATGCCAATTCCCAAAAATAAAGACCACTCCTCTGTATTGAACTATAGGCCAATTACTATTCCGTGTGTTATGAGCAAAGTTATAGAAAAATGCATATATAATAAATTATTTCAATTTTTGACGAAATATAAAGTGATAACCACCTGCCAAAACGGCTTTCATCCAGGCAGATCGACAGAGACCGCGGCGACGAACTTCATGGAGTACATTTACAAACACATGGACTCTGGAAAGTATGTTGCAGCACTTTTCTTCGATTTGTCGAAGGCGTTTGATTCAATAGATCTTACTATTGTATACGACAAACTGTATGCAATAGGCAAAAGAGGAAATATTCTTTCATGGATTATATCATATCTCACATCCCGGAAAATAATTGTTAGTATGCCAGAAGCCAACTCAGATATATATGATGTTGACCTGGGAGTTCCACAAGGCTCGGTATTGGGTCCACTAATATTCCTATTATTTATGAATGACCTGCCCTTTCATGTAAAATCTGAATGTATGGTACTCTTCGCGGACGATACTTCTATTGCGGAAGAAGCCAAGAGCATAGAGGAATTGCAAGAAAAATTGAACAATATTTCGAATGGGTTCACTACATGGTGTAAACAAAATAAATTGATTGTCAATGCAGACAAAACAGTATTGATTCCGTTCTTTGGACAAAAAACAAAATATATGCCATTAAAAGTTATCGTAAATAGTGAAACTATTGAACCCTCTGAAGGTACTAAATTTCTTGGTATATTTATTGACCCTGACTTGAAATGGGACAAACAAATTAGTTACGTTTGCAATAGGTTGAATAGTAGTTTTTATGCTATACTTCAACTCAAAAATATTCTAGATGAAAAATCGCTATTGGAAGTATATTATGCAATGGTCCATTCAATATTAATGTATAATATAATTTTATGGGGTAGCAGTAGTGACATCAAAAGAGTGTTCATTGCCCAGAAAAGGATAGTTCGCCTTCTGTTCAATCTGAAAAGAACAGATTCCTGCAAACCTTTCTTCTAAAAATATAATATTTTAACTGTGCCGAGTATCTACATTTACGCCCTTATAATTTATATAAAAAAAAATGAAATGAATTTGGAAACCAATGCTCAGACGCATAGGTATCCAACAAGAAAAGGAAATTTGCTGAAAACTGAAATACATAAAACCAAACTTTTTGAAAGGTCTCCAATCTATGTAGGATCTAAATTCTACAATTGCCTGCCCGCTGAGTTGAAATTAATTTCAAACTTAGATTCTTTCAAAAATAATGTTAAAAAGTTTATATCCACTGAAGGTTTTTATTCAGGAGATGAATTTTTCGACTAAAAAAAAAATCAAGACTCCATAGGTGAATTTTTATTTATACTCATATATGTTCGTACATTGTGTCTGTGTATATGTGTATGTGTAAGTACCTATATGTGTTATATACCATTGAATATTTTATATACATTTATATATAGATATACATATAATTTTGATTTCATTTGTGTAAAACAAGTTTGTTTATAATTTTAACGTTGTTTTGACAGGACCTATGTCATTGTAATGATCTACTGGTTGAAATAAATATTCTATATTCTATTCTCTATATTCTATTCTATTCTAGAACGTCAACCCCATAATTTTTTGTACTGGTGAAAAATACAATGAGTTTTGGGATTATTGAATCAGAATAACTACAAACATATCTGAATCACTTCATTTTAACGCCAGCGATATTTCAAGATGCATAAAAACCATCTCTCGGATTCTTGATTTTGAATAATTTTAACTGAAGACATCCTTTCGAGAGATTGGGTTGTAGGCATTTGAAAACACTCGCCTGAACTTTTTTCTGCATTCTTTTCCCCATAATGCTGGAAAAAATAGGTCAAACTGGGTAAATTACATAAATATGACTTCTACCCAAGTGAGTTGAGAAAGGCCATTCGAAGTGTTTTTTTTTATCATCGTCAGAAAAAGTTTATGTTCTATTACCATTTGACATCAATTATGATTCTGGGATTTCCAGAACTATCTTCTATTTTCGAAATATGTGCTGAAAGTACCATATATTTTTCAACACTAAGAAATGATTAACTTGCTGTAGCTATCTAATATATTATGAAAGTGACCTGATGTAGAAAAAATCACTCAACAATAGCAAGAGTATCGATAAAAATGTGGGAATGGAATGAACAAAACTAAATGGAATCGAATTGAATATTGAGTTTATTTGAACTTCCAAACGCATTAAAATTTCAAATACTTCAAATCGAAACCTACCACTAATTGCAAATCTCCTACGTCTACTTCTATCCAAAACTTTAATGTATTTTTCATCCATTCCAATATTGTTTGGGTTATTGTTCTTGATGCCCTTTTCGCTTTATTTCAATGAATATTATTGTTCTTGATGTATCACTCGACCTCATTTTCCATTTTAAATTTTAGGGTTCTGACACTTCCTCGGTGGAGGGTTGAGTTGAAGAATATGTCCAAAGTGTGTCCCCCTCACAATCCAACTCTACGTGTCCGTGCATTTCTGCTTTGAATTACAAACAAAAAGAAAAGCTTGGTGCATACGTTTCATTTGACCACTCTGTATGCGGTATGAATGTAAAATTATCAGTTTACCAATTCTATCAATCAATATTATTATGGGAAACTTGGGTATTTGTAAAGTACAGCTTCAATTATTTTATTTTCTATTTTATTTATATATGAAAGTAGGTAATAAATGAAGGATTTGCTGTTTACGCAGTTGTGAGGTTTTGACACAGCCATTCTGTAGTTATTTTTTCATCACATTCTCCATCTTTGATCATCTTTTTCGTGCTTAGAACTGGCAATCTACAGGAGCTGGAGCAATGATTACGGGAATTCATATCCAAGAATTTTGTATAAAATTTCTCAACTGGGTTGATGTCATTTCCCTGGCCAAAAATTGAGAACAGCCACGCTGTAAAAGAGTTACACGATGAAAACACATTCAGTCTTTGAGTAGGCAGGATGTTCACAGATTTGGGCGGTCGGTTTTCTGATCCTCTGAAGAGAAACTCTCAATACAGATACTAGTTACAGATCATTTCGATTTCTTCAGGACATGGGGATACATGAACATCGGTATATAAATCTCAGCAGATTGTTTTTCCAAAAAATATAATTGAATCATTTGTTTTTTTGACGATTGTAATCTTATGCTTCCAATTGAAAATAACCCCCATGATATGTATCTTAGCATGACGTTAGTACTGGCAGAAACTCAAATCATTGATAAAAAGTCTTTCTCATATAGCATCCATTTCTATATATTCAACATGAATTTGGAAACGAAAAACTTTGTTTCCTCTTTTTCATAACGAAAATATAGTGAATCTTATAATAATTGAAATTCAAAATTCATAAATATCTGAAAAACCCAAAATTAAGGTCCGAATTACATCGGTTTTTTCTTTTGCCACAAATGATAGCTTGTGAATACTTTTAATTATCGTCAGATATAAACATTCGTTCACTTGTTTGAATCATTTGAAGCTAGTAAAAAATGGAGTGGTTTCATGCAAAGTATTCAACAGTCCATACAGAAACAAGAGAAGTACAACCAAAAAATTGAGAGTTGATTTTATTATAGTTCACAAGTTGAAGAGCAGGAAATATTCCGATGATGGTCCTCAAAATATGATGCCTAGAAAACTTGGACGGACTTCCATTCTAGCTATAACGTCGAATAGTAAGAATATGTTATCCTCTGGTCACATAAGTTTTTCATTTTTTCAACAATTTTTGAACAAAATGCTGATTTTGGCTTAACATTGAGACGGTATTTATATTTCTGAGAACAGAACTTACCCGAATCTTCACAAGAACACGGAATCCTGTTATTTTTAACGAAGAACTTTGTTGGTAGTATTTCAACAGCTCCATTGGCCGGATGCAAACACCCATTGTCCATGTGGTCGATTGTATTGAGGAAGAATTCGTACGTGAAATTTCCTACGATAGTGTTAGACGGAGGAATGCCGAGTCTTATTCTTTCCAAAGATCCGCTCTTCATATCTTTGAAATGGTTTTCCCACATCCAGATCCCTTGGGAAGAGGTAGATATTGCGTGAGGTCGTAAGGTATCGACGGAATTTTCGAAGAAATAGAAGTTTTCCACTCTACTGTTTATTCCTTCTGGGGCAATTCTACCCAACGTACTCTTGCTAGAAACAAAAGGATTTTCAAGTTATATTTATTTTTGCCTGGCTTCATAATGAAATCAATCTGTCCCTAGTCCTCATAAAGTGTCGCCCGAAATGTAATGAAACTTTTTGTAGAGATCAATTACCCTAGCACCAAATTGTGCACTCAGTGCAAATAATATCCGTTTGGTGTTAGGGTAATCGATCTCCGAAAAGTTTCAACTGTACATCAAAGGTAATTCCATCGTTAATCCGAAATGTAATCTGTTGAAAAAATTGCGAATTCCACTAATTGGGCGAAAACTCTTCAGTTCGACCAAACAAAAGAATTGCTTTGTTGTTGGCACACTATTTCATGGGGAGCACGGGGTCGATTTCGATCTTAAAGAATATCAAGGGTCAATAAACGAGTATTAAAAAAACTGTAGGGAATGAGAATATTCGGTCAGCTTTGTTTTCTTCCTCGAATTAATGGAAAGGAACGATGCTCAATTCATACACAATAAGAAAAAATATCTAAAACAACTGAATCTCTGTTTACAGGTCTTATCCAGATATTTCTTCTTCGTGTATGAGTTAAGCATCTGTGGAAAAATCAGTAACGAACACCAGACATTTCGTCAACTGAGATAATTAGCGGATTGGTATAATTTTTTTCTTGATCCTGATGACTAACTGAAGAGGTAGTAGTTGAAAATCGTATTTTTTCTATATATAAGAGATTATAGAAGTTGTGAACTGAAACTGTTTTGATTACTCCCCGTTTCATTTTGTTTTTGGTGCAACGTGCGCTACTGTAGGATTGTAATTTTATCTCCTCGAGACACAACTCAAAAACATGAATGAAGTATGAACTTTTCCAAGGAAGTTTCAGACTAACTTCAATTTCGAAGGGGCAAATATGAATTTCAACTTCTTATCAACTGGTATTTGGTATCATAACAGTTACTTGTTTAACTAGTACAAAAAATGCATATTTTCGGACGATATTACCACAAATTCATCATCAGCCAATTTCAAGATTTGTTGAAAATAGTATACTTTGTTTCAGTCGTTGTTTTCTGGGTTTTCAACCTACCACAATCTGCTAACTATAGATCGAATTGCAAACGTATACTCATGAAACCTTGTGATTTTATATGTGACTCAAGCAAATTTGGAAATAATGGAATGGCATTTTTGAGATGTGATGGAAGTATAAAAATACTTCCAGCTGATAAGATACAATTATCATGAATACAGATCAATATGAAAACAAAATGATTCAATTGATCAAAAATACCACATATGCAACATTGAAGCGAGTGTGCAATTAGCTCAAGCAAGAACCAACAGAATTCATTGAACAGAAAATATACTGAACATTACCAAATCATCCTCTGAGACCCATTGTGGATTCCATTGAATCCCCATGTAGAGCGGGCGCTGCGAAACATTACGTTTGAAAAAACTGATGACCTCATTCTGATTGATGATTTGAGTTGAGGAAGACTTGATGAATAATGATTTGGAGGTTGCCAGACGGAATTATGGTCCAGTTTTTTTTTCGGCCCTATAATAGGAGTTTTCGATTCCATCGCAGTAGTTGTAAAAAAAATGTTGTATAGAATGCAAAAACCATTGACTGCTATTTCTCGACTGAAATGTTTTTGCAAGATCATTTCAAACCTGGAACTGAAAGTTGCCAGAAGAGCCCGTTGTCAGTTTTATTATAAATCTCCTTCCCAGCGCAGCGTCACATACCTTCTCTCGAGTTTTGGAGCGGGCCGCGCTTTTCTCAACAGTTTTTGTGACTTCAGTTATAGCTGTACTTCATCCATTATTATAACAGATACATTTTCCAATATTTAAAATAGCAGTGCTTCGAATTTTGTGATAACTTTCCTTAAAGTGAATAAATATCGCTACAATTATTAGATTTAAAAAAAAGGCGAACGAAAAATCATGCTGAACTGGTGAAGAAACCGAAAGAAAATATTCAAATGCAGCAAGTCGACGCGACGCAAAGACGAAATTTCAGACAAAGTTGTTTGATCCGAATGCTGATGAAGAACACTTCTCGTGGTATAAAAGTTGCATGGCCAGCTATATCAGCGAAGAAAAAATTCGTCGTCGTCACTACATAGGGCGCTGGAAGAAAGAGCTTCATCAACAACACAGGGCGTGGCTGGATCATCAACTACCTGCAAATCAAAAAGAAGCAACATCGATACGTCGAGTGACTCATGATGTTCCATTTGTGGTATACGACGAAAACCAAAATAAAAAAAAGTCATCTTTTAACTGAAATTTCAGCAGCTTTGCTGTTTCGATTGCTTTGCTGCGTCGATAATACTATGAAATTTTCACAGAAATTTGTTATACGAAACACCGGAAGATTTGTTTGCAGAAACTTCCAATATCATACGTCGTGTTAAATAAATTACGTTTCATTACCAATATCTTCTAGTAAGAGGTCGACCAACAACAAATATCACAAAAACAGTTACTGGCTGCTTTTGACAAAGTAATGGCGGTTATAAAAGATGGTGTTTCGACGACCGCTTTTGAATTGACATACTTTGCTCAACGCATGACTGTACTCGCTGAAGTAGAGAATGTAGTTCTAATCGTGATCTTAAAATGTTGCTGATCGATAAATTTGGTGACAAGGTTTTACTCTCATATCTTACTGAGAGGAAGCAATCTTCTTTGGTTTTCATGGCAGGAAGTTCATTAAGGAAATAGCTGAACGTGTACATCGGCTAGACTGTAGCAAAATCGTCATGTGTGCTAAGGAATTATGGAAGGAACTATCCACTACTGATCTTATACCAGAGGACAAGTTGTGTGATGAAATTCTTATAGAAGATGCCGCGAAGAAATGCACATTCACGCCGAAATGGAAGACTTTCATACACTCCATGAAGCATTAGCGGTGTTTAGTAATATATATCAGTGTAACGAACAGAAAGACACCGCAACATACAGCTCTAGCCGAATTCATTCACCACCTATCTAACTAAATCGAAACATATCCTACACTGTTGAAAAATCTTAGACACTGTGACAATGACTTTCAAGGGGACATTAAGTGGCGAAGACCGTTACAATCATGATGGTTAATCAACAAAAGAATGATGAAAAGAATACCTCACGGGCACGGCCTAGCTCTCCATGTTGACTAGTCATTCGATATCTGAAGCTAAGCAGCAGGGAAAGACCGCGTCGAAAGCTCATAAAACTGCAGCAAAATATTATATCATAGCTCGCAGGCAATATATCAATGAACACAAGATATATTGAGGAATTGCTGTCCTTCGGAGGAGACGTAAAGCCGGCGGTCCTGAGTCCATGGTTGTTGGACTCATAAAGGATCCCTACCTCTGGTTGGAATACCAGAGTGTTCGGCAAAATTTCTGGTTGGGGGAAATGTGGTCCCCGGAGTCGATGGTTGGCCTTGGGAGGGGAAACAGGCCGCGTTGAATAAATCATTTAAAAAAAGAACACCTCAGACACTGCTAAAGCGAAACTAACTGTAACTGACTACAAATATTTATATCAAGTCCTTCAACCAATATCCCAGCTGGCCATCACCGGTGGATATGAAGAGTCCAAAAAATCTTCAAGCTCCAAGGTAATAGGTCTTCTGAATTGTTAGATTTGAAGTCCAATCACCTAGAAGCAGATTGCAGGATTTTCAGCCATATTGTTGTTGCTGTTCGTGGAGGAATTGAACAAGTTTTTATAAATTGTGCAGATTCCGATGTTTTCGTACTCAACTGCCACTTTTGGCATGAGCTATCGAACAGTAGTTTTTGAGGGATTTGGTTTGAAGGATCGGCCAGAAAAACTCTTTAAAGCTGGAATTCAATTCAAATGTATCTGAAATTATTAGAACTTTTGATGTTTTGTATTTACATTGCTTAAGGGCTGCAATACTTACTCCAATTCGGTTATGAAAGACGAGATGGAAAGTTGCACCCGGTGCAAATGGCATAACCACCTATGACAAATTCTTTGATCAGGCTTTGCAAGTATAATGCTGAATGCCTGACAATGTTTTGCACTTGTAGAAAAAGCGAAATCAGTTGTATTTTCCTTTGCAAATGCATCGGCAATAAGTGTCAAAACTTACCTGAATGAATTTTTCACTAGGTACTTATTAATAGGTAAACCACTATTTTTATTAAATTTGTATTGAATTAGATCATGCCGTTTTTCTCCATACCTTACCTAAACCAAGTGTTAATAGTCAATAACAATTTTTTTTTTCGCAGCTACAGCGATGGAAGCGAAAACTATAATAGGACCGAAAAAAAATAAACTGGACCATAATTCCGTCCGGCAACCTCCACAATATCATTAATTAAGTCTTTCTCAACTCAAATCATCAATCAGAATGAGGTCATCGGTTTTTGCATACGGAATGTTTCGCAGCGCTTGCACTAATGCCAAAAATTAGCTAGGTACATACTCCAAATATTAAAACCAATATTAGGTTTCGATGTAGAAAATCTGGCCACTAATGTTCCTCTGAACAAAACTTCAGAAATTGTCAAATCAAAACAAAAGGATGATGAAACGCTGATCAAGAGAACGAAGTTAAATGTAGATGCGATAATGGATATTTTAAAACTATGTAAAGAGAAAGTATATTTTCAATTCATAAATAAATTTTCATCAACAAGCCTTTGAGTAAGAAATGGGTGAGAAGTAAGACAGTGTGTAGACCAGATATCAAGTACTGGTGTACTCAGTTGTGAGTCTGACTACCCGTTTCCTGATCTTTCAGATGAGCCGATTTCGAACCTTTCCAACACTGGAACCGAAAACGGAAAGGAAACTGTTGACTGTCAATTGACACAAGAGCCAACAGATTATGTCTGCTACGTGTCTGAGCACAGAAGCAACAAAAGACCAGAATGAGTTCACAGGGTTAACACAAAGTACTCCAATTAGAAGTATAAAAATGAGCAAACCGGTTCAAAGTCGGAACTTGAATCTTTCTGGAGGGGAGATATTTGTTGTGTATCTTCATCAGCTTCTTGAATGTTTCGTTTGTCAATTTTGATGTATTGAAAGATACATTCTCAATCGCCTACGTAGTAGGTTGATAGGCTGAAACCTACCAGAAAACGAATTTTCCTCTGAGAAATATCCCGAAGGGCATTCAATTATATCCGATATCAGGGTTGAAACTCGTTTGAATGTGATTATTGACAATCTTAAATTACGCCAACTTTTATATTGACTCCTAGAAACTCCAAATATCTCTTACAGAAAATCATTCGATACGGTAGATATATCTGTCTGATTGCCATACCTGATAGTTATTCCCTTCCCAATTATTTGAATCGCTTGACTTTCGATGACTCCAACGGTACTGTCTTCCATGCTGAAAATATACGGATACGACATGTTGGCAAAAACAGCAGAACTGCTCAATTTGTCAATGGTAACGTTCTCGAATATAATGTTGCCGCCGTTGTTGAACATACGTATTCCGTTCGATTGTACAGAGCCTACTCTTACATTTTTCATATGAATAAGCTTCAGATCGATGATAGATTTGAAACATTTGTCGTTGTGTGAGTTTCCTTCAGTTTGGGAGAAAGCAAAGCTCGGTATGCTTTCCACGTAGGTTATGTTTTCCAGTACCACTTCCACTGGTAACTGGTTCTGGTATTGTTCGCCCTGTTGAATTTTCAACGTTTCTGTGTTTTGAATTTGCAGCAATGAGATATATTTGACTTCGCTCGAGCATCGAAATGAGACCGTGAGATCTTTGCAGTTTTCTATTACCAAAGAAAGTATAACGTTGGCCGGACTCTTGAAATCGTTTATGGCGAAGAGAATGTCCTGAAAAACAAAACATTGCGGACGATTACCGTACTATGATTGATCAAGCGTGTATGATTTGGTGGAAAACTTCCAACTGGTTAGTGTTCATTATGTTGTGGCTTACATAAAAGGGAGTTCTATCGCACTATTGGTGTCTGGGGTGGACAAAAGTATTGATGGTCAATTACTGTTTATAGGATATTTCAAACTATGTGGGTTATAGTGACAAAGACTGTGGATCATCCAAGCTGAAATCGTAAGATATGTTCGAGTGGAAATATATGACTGGGTGAGGGTAATGATGAACATGGGAAAATTGCACTTTCCATTTCATGTGATAATTATCAATAATTAGTAAATGAATCAAAGAAATTGATTGGTCGCTTATCCAAATTACTGTAGTTGAAGGGGTGTGCGTATAGTATTTTTCACAGTAATTGGTATTGGCTCATTAACTGCAATAAACTACCCGATTTAATCCCATTGTGTAGAAAATCATCTGATAAAAGATGCAAATGTGCTACAGGGTCGAACTTAAGAAATTTGAATTTTGCATAATGTAGGAGATATACAAGTAATTTATTTAAATGTTACAATTCTATTCTATATTTAGTTCAGTGTCGCTATCGCTATCCTCATCTAAATTAATTATAATTGGCGCAATTGATTTTACAGAAAGGTACAAGTTTTCAACATTTATAACATGACTAACAGAACTTTTCCAACTCTCGGTAGGAATGTCATTCATACAGTTCCTAATTAATTCTGCCACACCACCACTTAAAGTCGGAGAAGTATTTTTTCCGCGCACGCTCGATTTAAGTTGGTGCCATATAAGCTCTATGGGATTGAACACGCAGTAGTAGGGAGGTAGTCGTAACACTGATGTCCCAATTCTTCTGCAATTGTATAATTTTCCTCAAAATATATGTCATTTGCAGCCATGAAGTTTTGAATCTCCAATTTCGTATTCTTTGAGCCAGGAATTTGTTGCAATTGTCGATTATGATAGCTTGCGTTGTCCATTACTATGACGCTGTTTGGCGGAATGTTGGGTGACAGACAATTTTAAAACCAATCTTCAAAAAGCTCTGCTGTTGTATCTTCGTGATAATCAACACAAGAGTCCTTAATATTTTTGGCAGAGAGCCACATAGCGTTTGGGATCCAACCATTTTCTGATCCTGCGTGTGATATTGTGATTCTCTTTCCTTTATTTGATGGTGCTTTTGTTTAACACTTATCAGAGGGATCAGACCATCCTTTGGAAGGGGTGTCATGCGTGTCAAACCACGTCTCGTCGGGGTAGAGTATTGGCCGATTTTCAGACCGGTATTTTCTTATTGACGTTATATATTCAGTTCATTAAACGTGTGGATTCCATTATTACTTGTCTCTTGTCAATTTTGCGATATATGAAGCCCATTGCAGACAGAGCTCGCCAAAGAGTAGTGAGGCCACAGTTGATGTGAGTTTCGTCATTGATGAGCCGCTGTTTCAGACTTTTGATTGTAGGGACACGCTGCTCATCGTACATAGTGTAGATTTTTCGCCTTATCAAATCTTTTTCCCAGTCGTCTAGACTTTTTGTGACACCGGAATCTTTACGCTTTTTTCTTGATTCCATGGAATTTTCAACAATTCGTCTAACTGAAGTAAGAGACACCTTCGTCAAATTACTGGTTACTTATATCCTTGCTGAAGTAAGGAACTATACACATTTTTTATAATGATTTTCGCGTCACAAGATAAGTGATTCTTCTTTAACGAACCACTGGAAGAAGCACTATTACTTTTTATCCACGGACACCACATACTGCCTATTCTGTACGTTGGGGTATAAAATCTTTGCTATTAATGTCTGTAATAACAAATGAATGTTATAAAATTATTGCAAGCCGTAACACAAGTGAACACTTCCAATGAAATACAAAGACTAAAATGAACAAGAAGTGTAAGCTGTAATCCTCTACAATCCCTCTCTGAGAAACAAAATTACCTGAATCCGGTCCTTTTACATTTATGATGTGCATCTCGGATTTTACAACTCAAGGGTCTAATTGGTTTTATTGTAATCCTTCAGTCAATACCATTTATTGTGAAAACTACTATACTCCAAATGAATTCCATTCGTACACGAGAAGTTGAAAATGATTATAGAATTTCGCATTAAAGATAACAACAACAAAACATTGTTTCTAATTCAAATCGCATTTGGTGTTCGGAAAGCTTCATTCAGAAGAAGAGTATATCATAAGATATTTCGGTATTTACATTTTGCAAAATGGGGTGTAATTACCCCTTTCCTACCTCCTCTTGGATTTCGGGAGGAAAATAGTAAACAGTTATCAGTGGTAATAGTTTCAAAACCATTTCAGAAAGAACATGTTAGAAGTTAAAAAATGGTTTGGAATGGAAAAAGTAATATTCGAGCAGATTTCAATCGAATTGTATTTTCAGTGCTCATAGTGTACTTGAGAAAATGTTTTTATGCCGATGAAAGGATCAGGTCCCAAGAGATTGAGACCGGCATCCTTCCTGGCTATAGAGTTGGCGACGCAATTGCCTCTTGATGTAGCGTTTACAGTCTAGAAGAAGAGTGTTATTTCGAGAGTCTTCAGTTAGAACATGGTGACAATCTTGTACTAGCCTGGATGTGACTCGTGATCTCATCAAAGCCAGGAGTTTTAGCTCGGATTGGAATGAACTGTCATCCTGAGCCTTCACCCGCTTGTGGTCTTTATAGATGTCGTAGACGGCCTCTACATTCGAACTTGATCTAAGTAAAATCAGTATCCTGGCAACTCCTGAATTACCGAAATCCCAATTCATTTCCAGGTATGATCCCGTTATCTTTTTTGTTTTTATCAGTTCTTGAAAAATTGAGTCTCATATAGTGGAATAATAATAATAATAATAAATATACTTCATTGTCTGAAGATTGCATCTTGTTGACAAAGCATCAAATTGGATACATGTATATATAAAACACAGACATCTTTTACAAACACATATACGTGGCATACAGGTTCCATACACAAACACTTTAAAATTGCCTTTATTGTTGTTGTTCCAAAATTTTTCGTACCGTTAACCAGCTGACGAACGTCAACCCTCAGAAGTCGAAACTTGTGCGAGCAATGGATCAACGAGGCCTTACCTTTTAACGTGCGATTACCCAGCACGGTGGCCCGGCGAGGATTCGAAACTATAATAGGGTCTGCTCATCAATAAATGTTTTATGTTTTTTCTGAAGTAGACAATATTCTGATTGGTTTCCTTGATATTCTCTGGTAAGTGATTATACATTTTCAACCCATTATAAAAAAATGAATCTTTGATCAGTTCAGAGGAGGGCAGGGGCAGTTTTGAACTATTCTTTCTGCTTAGACGAGTGTTGTAATGAAAAGGGGTGTTCTCACATCAAATCAAATATTGTTTATAGTGATCAAATTTTAATTTCGGCCTCAAAAACACGCCCTGAAAATCTTCACAGGTAGATTTGTCACTGTATAGAAGTCGATTTTTCACATCAAAATGAAAGGTACAAATACAATTTGATGTTTCTTTCAATTAATTATAACATGATAATGTCTAGCATACCAAATTATTCGGGTTCATTTGTTGGACGCACTTTCATTGCAAATTCTGAATAACGAATTCGAATGCCAGTAATTTATTTATATATCAGTATATCGCTGATAATTGAAAAATCGGAAAGTCCGTCGTGCTCACTCTGGAAATATATACATTCATTCACTAAGTAGATATAATATTTGAAAGTGATCAAAAGTGGAAAAATACACTCGTATGCTTAAGCATGAGTTACAAAGAAAGTATATCCATTATTCTACAGGATATCCAACAACGAAACCGATATTTTGAAAACATTTTTAAATCGTAATCAAAATAGTATCGATAGCTGGGCTACTCTAACAGAAAGTATATTGAGTTTTCAAGTCGAGTTTTCTGTTTTAAAATATTATTTTCGATGTTGGATACTCTGTATAATAATGGACATAACTTCCTTTGTAACTCATGCTTATGCATACGAGTGTATTTTTAGACTTCTGATCACTCTCAAGTATCATCAATTTAGTGGAGAAATGAATATATTTCCGAATTGAGCAGTTTCTCTTTTCTCCACGAGCGACTTTTCGATTTTCTAATCATTAGCGGTATACTACGGAAACTCTGTGAACGAGTGACCAGTCTGTTGTATTTCAATTCGTGTTAATGCAATTCATGAGTCATGTTATGTATATTGATTTGAGTGTTTTGAATCTGAAGCTTTTTTATTATTTCATCCACTTTTGAATATAATGACCTTTGATTTGATAAGATTCCTACAAAAAATGCACGGCAATCAAATAAATTATGATTTTTCTATAGAAAATACTAAACAATGCTTTTTGAATTTTGACCTTTGTCGCCTAAATTGGGTATTGTCTTGAATCAAACAAAATATCAAAATATTATCAAAATTTGCTGAAAGCCATTTTCATAGGGTTTTGTAACCCTGTCCTTTGCGTAAACATTCTTTAAGAGGAAAGATGGATGACTTGTTTCGTATTTTATTGAAATTAATCGCCTAATGGGTTTGATCACCGCACAGCCTAAACCACTAATAGTAGAGATCTGAAACTTGGAGGGGGTGTTCTTTTTATGACGTAGGCATGCGATAGGAAAGGTTTTTTGAAAATCCACCCAAAAGGGGTGAAAAAACGGGGTCAAAGTTCGTATGGGACAACGTACTTCAATCCACCTCAAATTTTGCAGAAATATTCTTCAACAGAATTAATGGAAGATGTGTTTCGTATTCTGTTGTAATTCGTTGTCTTACGGGGTGAAAAAAGGGTTTATAACTTTTGGACTTCTTTCAAACGCTATTTCGAGTGCGCCCAGAGAGCAGAGCTGTGATAAGCCTGATAAAACTCAGTAGTAAGAACTACACAATATAATTGCATCACAAAAATAATCAACGCCCAACAAAATAGTCACGGGTCAGCTAGTATATAAATAAACAGGAACAAATCTGAGATTAAGATACATACATTTTCGTCATTAGGACATCGGTATGTGATTGTCTGCCTGTTTTCTTCTATTGCACTGCAACTAAATCCGCCAAAGCCACACATTGAGAAATACACTTGTTTTGCGGCACATAGCCCTACAAAACAGCACAATAGCACTTGATACTTGAACATTTTCGAAGGAATGATGCGCCTGTTTGTCGGAACCGGTCTTATTATACTAGCATATCTCGTGTTGTGCGATCTTGGGTTATCCCCTATTACTTATCTTGGCCATAAACAACTCTTCTGTTGTTCAGAATGAGGGACATTACGCGAATCAAGGAAAATAATTGTACATGCTGCGATAATTGATCAGAGAAATCGAGAGGTCAGGTTTGCAAGGTTAGCATCTTCAGAAGAAGAAAACTGATACTATTGATGACCAGACTCTGTTTGACTCTTTCTTCTCCTTTTAGTTTGCCGTGAACCCGGTTTATCCCTAGTATCCATATGAGAGTACAAAATGTGGGTGAAGTAAATCATTTCTCTCAGAAAAAAATATTGCTTAGTGAGGCCGAAGGCCGAGGTGAGCTTTTTCTTCACGCTATCAACTGGGATACTATCTATCATATGGAATCAGAGGACGCAATGATAAAGTTTTTCAATGAGAAAGTATTGACACGCTTTGATGTTTATGCTCCAGTTAGGTCCATGAGAACAACGGAACCACTGTCCCTTGTATGACCTTCAAAATCAGGGACATGATCAGGTTGAGAGGTAGAGCCATTGAAAAGTTCAAAATAACGAAACGTAATTATACCACTGGTGCAATCCAACGAGAGAAAAAAAGGTTATTCAGAATTTGCTGCGAGGAACGGAAACTCTATTCTGATCTGGAATACATAGAAAAAACTTGAATTTCTGAGAAATCGATAAAACTCTAACCCTTCATCCAATTTGACCAAATGAATAAATTGTCACTTTACAAAAATCAACCATCCTTCAAGAACACCTAATCACCTGTTACACTTTGAGTGATATAATCAAAATTGTACCGGACCTACTTTAAGATTTTTTAGGGTCTCTTCAAACACATCAACACATTAAAAGTATTGAAAATGAGTGTGTGGGCTCTGACGGTATATCTCTTATATATCTCTCTCCATGAATAGGTTATGTAATCGATCGTATAATCCATTTCTTCAACCCCCTGATAGAAACCAACCATTTTGCCTTTGCATGGAAACATGCAATTGTACTACCGCTACCAAAATGTTAAAATCGTTCCGTATTATCTATCTTGAGACCACAACCAAACTTCTTGTTCTTTCTGGAGTATTTGGGCGGATTCTGAAAGACCAAATGGATCCTTTGTGTTCAATAACTATCTGATAACGGGTGTTCAGTCGAGTTTCCGTACATAACATTGTACTACTACAGCTCTTGTCAGCATCACCCAATATATTCTGGAGGTAACTGACCGTAATGAACTAACTTTCATGGTACTTCTGGACTACAGCATAACATTCGATACATTGAACTACATTATCCTGTGCAAGAAATTATCAAATTTGTATTCAGTGCAGAAGCTTCAGATTTGATGAAGAGTTATCCGAGTAATCGAATTTAGGCTGTATGTTTGAAAGGAAAATGCTTGAGTGCTTTGTCTGTTGGGTATTAAGCCCTACAGGGATCAATTCCTGGTTCCCTTTTACTTTCGCTTTATTAATCCGATTTTCATCAAATAATCGACTATTGCACAGTGCATCATTAGGCTCTTCTGAAAATAACTGGCAAGAAGCAGTGGAAAACATTGACTAAGACAGAAGTTATTAAATGTATCCATCGCTCAAAATCTCAAATTGAATGCGAGTAAATCTGAAAGAATTTATTTCTGACCGAAACATCAGAGGTTGGAACTTGAAGAATTGCTCAAAATTAAACTGGCCCAAGATTCACTCCAATCAGTTGCAAAATGCAAAAACCTGGGTTTGTGACTTGATGCAGATTTGGGATTCCCTAAACATGTTAGTGCACTTTGTCGCGGCTCATACAGAATAATACGTCAAGTCGTATCAAAATTGAGATATTATGACCCTCCAAATTGAAACTCAAACTGTGCGAAATACTTATAGTGTCCAGATTAGCATATTGTAATATCACCTATGGTCCTGTATTGATACAACTTGATGTAAAACGCCTAAGAAATTCGAATCATAAGTATATCCCCAAGTTCAAGGAGTCTGGTAGGTTACCAATCATTAAAACTGTGCAATTCCATATAATTATGAACACCCTCAAATTCAATATTCTCAAAAAACCGTATTATATTCACAATAGATATAAAACATTTGAAACTGAAAACAAATCAAGGGCGAAAATTTCTGATACTATCATCATAACAAAACATTTATCAGCTTGCATTACCCGCAGTTTCATTTATAAATACCTAGACGACAGAGTTCTGCTCGCTCTTTTTTGTTTCTGGAAAATCGTGTTTTATAGAAATTGTTTGCAGATACGAATTACCTAATTATATAATATGGATAAAATTTTTTGATCTTAACCGTCAATAATAAAAAAATATGACTGGTTATGTTGGTCGGTGTGGCCAAGCGGTCGAAGGCGCGGCCCTTATATTCAATTTGCCTATTTGATTCCTAGTTCGAACCTCGGCTGGGGCAGACTTTTTGTGACTGACTCGGTACGATAGACAATTATAAGTTGCCTTGACACCAATCCTGGAAGGTGGGATTTCTGATTGAATACACCAACCGAACTGGTATGTCCTGAAAATTGAGGTTGGTTTTTTGATGGTCATTTGAAACCAAAAGGATTTGATGGAAATCAAACACCGTTTAAAATAGAAGATATGCTTCAAATAACGGAGAATGCAAATGAAGAAGCTTCTTCCTACTTAGAATACGGCGATATAAGTTCCAGCGATTCCGATCCGGAATAATTTTAAATTGTGGCGTTTACTCACTGTTTCATGTGAATATTGTTTGATACTGAAGATTTTTAATTTCAATACACATGTGTGTTGAGTTTTCACCAAAATGATTCTGGTCCAATTCAGTCTTCTTCAACGCCCGCTACCATTATCTATGAACAGATTTTCACGAGCAACCCTATATTACCCTACTCACAAAAAAATTACCTACATTCTGAAACATATTCATCGTGGTAAGCAGATGAGCGCTATTACTAATATCACCTGTTTGTACGCGGCTACCAGATAATAGGGAACAGCTAACAATCAACTGCAAAGAACGAATGTTGTATATTTTCGATTAGAATGTGAGTCATTTGGCTACCAAGAAAGTCTAATTTGTAAAAATTATTATTCTTCATAATTTTAATAATTCATAGCCATGAACATGTTTTTACGGCAACCCTATTGGTAGTCGTTCACAAACATATTTTATTTGTTAAAATATAATTTTCACCAGGTTTTCGAATTGGTGAAGGTCGACTTTACTTGGGATCAGCAATTTGATCCAAATTCGGAAGTTTCACAAAAGTTTTAAAAAAAGTTATAAGTTATAAATGTTATTGAATAGATCGTTTATTAATTGATGAAAAAAGTTATTATTTATAGTGTAATATTCAAAAAAATTAAAATTATTATCAATTATATATTTCTCAATGATTTATAAACTTTATGAGGCGTATTTTTGATCGGGACTACCGGTTGACCTTAAATGATACTCAACATAGTTAAATACTGCGCGCTCATTGCCCTCTATCTCGAAAACGATTCAACGTATAAAAAACCTGAGGCAAAAGTTGTAAAGAATTTTATCTTCTATAATATTGATGATGAATACAGATAGCGTAAACCTAAAAGGAACAAGATATTTGCAAAAAAAATCCAAAAAATCGATTATTGTGAATTTTGACCCCGATTTTTGACAGACGCGGACACCTTACAATATGTAGGTTTCAAAACAAGTTTTAGGATGTCAAAATGAAAGTTTATACAAGTATACAGGGGGGTAGCTCGAATTCAATGCCGGAACTACGAAATGACTGGATTATAACTACCATGTAGATGGGATATCGAGCTTGGAAAAATGTTCTGTCAGTCTTGTGCTAGGAATAAACTTCAAAAGGTAAGACTTCGTTTATCCTCATCTCGCATGAATTTCGATTTCTGAAGGTTGGTAATCGAAGGGGGGCGGCAGCTGATTACCGGAAAAAGATATTTACGAACTAAGTTTTCTTAACCCAATAGTACTTTCCCTTACAAATGCTTCGTTCAAATCATTTGTTCATTCCTACAAATGAAAATTGCGTTGACAACAAGTCAATTTCTCAGCAATGTGGATTCAGCAGCTATTATTTCATTGTCAGTGTCCTAAAATTGAGTATAATAATACGTTTGATTGAGACTCAGAGAATTGAAATAATGATCATGATGATTGGTTATGGTGAGGGGTTTCGCTCAATATTGCCAATTATTCTACAATAAGTATTCTGATTGTTGAGTCACACAATCAACTGTGAGCGAAGTAAAGGAGTTACATGAGAGATAACTTCACGAAGGATGTTTCGGATTTTCAAAGGCCAAACAACTGTACGTTGTACTGACAACGGATAATCTCCACAAACCAAGTCCCGAAGTTGCTGATAATACGTAAATCGTCTGTTTTGAAATATTGCCGCAGATTTAAATTTTGCCATATAATATTGTAAAGATACTGATATTGCATTACAACCCACTCTCTTTGGATCGATTAGTTTTCTCTGATAGAAGCAATTTTTTGGAAGGGAACGGTGGAAAGGTAGAAGGGTCGATATTTGGCTTCTTAGAGTCTACACTCGAGAACATTCAACTTGTGAGTTGGAGTAGTTGTGATCTCAATACTGGGACCAATTTCCATCGAAGGTTCACTGGGGAAACATATTTGGAGTTCCTGCAACGACGTATCATTCCAACAACTTCTGCATCAGTGAAAATTCTCTAGAGGTGTGCACGTACCAATATACTTGGGAAAGGAAAGGAGAAGCGGAACGCTTTTCTACGTTTTAGTCGAAAGCGCTTTGCTACGATTTTAATATATATTTTTCTGCACAAAATACAAAAGTCCTTCTACTTCTGCAATATACCCAAGTGCCAAGAACAATTCTTATCGGTTAGCTGTGTATGATTTCAATGAGATGGTGTGTCAGAAGATTATTTCAGTGCGTAATTATTTGGACGAAACCAAATAGATGGATTGGTGAACGCGGGACAATAGAACATCCACCAGGATCTCCGGACCTCACTCTGTTAGGATTCAAAATATTGCAGAATTGAAAGACAAAATTTGTAACGAAATTCGAAAAATAATTCCTGAATTAAGCTCATTCCTTCTGCGAGATTTTGAAACAATCGATTTTTTAATTTTAAACCGCATTCGAAGTTTTACTGGAGGCATTGATTTGTCTTAGGTGATTTTTACCACCCTATATGATTCTGTTACTTATGAGTGATACATATGCCTGAACTATAAATTCTTGGTGATTAAGAAAACATGATCATAGACAGGTTCTTTCATTGGGCATAGTATTAAAAAATTTACCTGTCCGAATATTTTTCGAGAATAACAGAAAATAGGGAATCCGACCTTTACACCTGCACTGTAAAATTATTGAACAATTCTATTTCCAGTCCTATACTTTGCAAAACTTCAGAGAGTCTTAGTTTATTATAATCTTCATTTTATCATACGTGAAAAGGTAAAGGTAGTTACAACGAAAGAATAGATATGGGTCTTTCATGTTCTGCCTTAGGGATGTTTTCATAATGCAGTTTCACATAGCCATTCAGCGGTTATATTTCCATTACATTCTCCATCTATGATCATCTTTTTCGTGCTGGCAACTGGTAATTTGCAGGAGCTGAGGCAATAATTACGAGAATTTCTGTCCGAGAAATTTGTATAAAAATTCTCAACTGGGTTGATATTATGTCCCTGGCCCCAAACCGAAAAAAAAAGTTACATGAAAAATACACCGCCGGAAGAGTTGACTGCACGCAGGGTGTTTACTGACTTAGGGCCAGTTTTTGAATCCACTGATGGGGAACTTAGCCCTTATTCATTTTTTAGGATGAAGATCGTAAGCACCATGCATAGAACTCGTGGCACGCTTTGTTCTTTGTGATAATTTTTGTTACATACCACAAATTCCCCCATAATATAAATCTCAGCCTGGCGTTGGTACTAACTACTATAATTAAAAAAGATAAGTAGTCTCCTCCATCACGTGTTGGTTATCAACATCATCAAAATCAATGTGCATGGGGATTCTGACACCAATTGGAGAAATTTTGCTTCTTGAGGTTGTTCATAACTTCGGAAATATAGTATAATATATATTATATGAGTTCACCCGAAATTACCTATTCGATTTGGTGGTTACATACCAATTGTTCATTATTGACTGAATTGAAAGTTCGATATTATCAAGATTAAGACATCGTTTTGCCACAAATCGATACAAGATCTTGTGAATACTCTGAATTATATATGGAATGTAATCTATCCCGTCGTTTTATTTATTTGAAGCTGGTAGAAAAAAATTTAGTGGTTTCATGTAAAGTATCCAGCACTTTCCACAGTAACAGAATAAAGAACATGAATTGAAAATTGATGGGTTACTTCATTGAAAATATAATAGTCTGCTTGTTTACGACATGAGAAGAAATTTTTTCGAAAGAGGTCCTTAATACCTGGTGACTCCGAACAATTCACATTTTGTATGGATACTTCGATTCAAATCCATGACTGAACAATTTAGCGTATATCTAGAGAATGCATGACATTTCCGGTTTGATAGGGCGCACCCACTTTAAATTTTTTTTGTTTGGAAATTTCGATTCGATATAGAATTACCTTTCCAAGGATATATCTGAATTATACTTCCAATTCCCAATCTGCTGGTATAAATGATAAATAACTTTTTGTATTCCCCTCGTAACGGAACATTTTCATGAAAGTATGCTATGGAATATAGAACAATATTATGCGAGTAACAACAATTCATGGCCAAACTTCTCACACGATATTTTTTATGCAGATTACCTAGATTGAAAATACAATTTTTCTTCATATTTCAACATTTATTCTATCATTTTTTAAATGCCAATATAGGAATTTTCAAAGTTGGTTACCAATACAATCCATGTTTTGTATTTCAATATGTACTGGAGTTTCTCACCAAATTCAAAAATTTCCTAGTTGACTTTCAAGGAATGACGGACTTCATGTTGAAAAATAAATAAAAATAAAGTTTTAAAAATATCAAATCCGCATTAAAAATATTGAGTGAATAGTTTGGCCATGAGTTATTCTTAAATGATATTATTCAATTTTCAATAGCATACCTTCACGAAGTTGTTTAGTTACGAGTGGAATACAAAAAGTAATATTTATAAGATATCATCAGATCGTGAATTAAGAGTATGATTGTGATATATCATTGGAAAGGCAATTCTATACTCAATCGTTATTTCTCAAAAAAAATCTTTTCATTTGCAATATGAAAATTAGATGCGTTTCCAGTCAAACCGGAAATGTTCTATATGGTTTGATACTTAATGAATTGTACATTTATGACATCAAATTGAACTACAGGATTTGAAACATAACTACAAAATAACAATACAGGGAGGTGAATTGGTTACGGGTCACCGGGTCACGTCTTGAAGGTTTGGACTGACTTCTACTAGATCTAGATATCTTGTTGCTTCAAATAAAGTAGAATATGTTTTTATTCTCTTGCACATGTTTCCCCTGAGGGATAGTCTGTTCGTAGGGAAATAATAGGTAATCGGTTCGCATATTTCTTTCTCACTTTCTGAATAAAAACCCTGTTTCTGGAATAAGAGCACATACATTTTTTTCAATTCAGAAATTAGTACTCACCCGAATTTTCACAAGAACACGGAATCGTGTTATCTTCAACGAACAAGTATGTCGGCAATATATCACGAACTCCATTGGCTGGATGCAAACACCCATTCTCCATGTGGTTGATTGTATTGAGGAAAAAGGTGTATGTGAAATTCTGCACGATAGTGTTTGATTGAGGAATGCCGGGACGTACTCGTGCCAAAGATCCGCTCTTCATATCTTCGAAAGTGTTTCCATAAATCCAGATCGATTTGGAAGCGGTAGATATTGCGTGAGGCTGTAGGGTACCGACATAATTCTCGAAGAAATGGAACTGTTCCACTCTACTGTTCATTCCTTCTGTGGCAATTATACCTAATCTATTTTTGCTGGAAACAGAACAATTTTCTAGTAATGATATTTCTAGTACATCGTTTCATAATGATATTAATCTGTCCATAGTCCATATGAAGTGTCTCCTGTTTTGTAGAGATCCACCCCCCCAAATATATTGTTACTAATACGATTTCCACGATTTCAGCTATTCGCGGAAGTGGAAAAATACTTCAGTTGACCTACTGTTTCATGGGGGTACCGGGATTAGGTTATCGAGGGATGTTGGGTGGTACCACCCAGTTCGATCTAAGGAGTAGGCAGATTGAGACCTCAGAAAGAACTCGTGACGAGACCTGGGGAGTAGGCAGATTGAGGCCCCCCGGCGTCAAGTCACAAACCCTTGCCCCCTATGACAACACCTGAGGAGTAGGCAGATTGAGACCTCAGCGTGAAGTCACATTTACTCTTGAAAATGGCTCCAAAATCGGAGCCGAAACGTCGAGAACAAAACTCCAGACGCGGTTCAACCCGAACTCAACAACAACAACATATATATATATATATATATATATATAAAACTGAGTAATCTCGGAATACACTCAAAGTGGGAGTATGCCTTGGGGATGCAGTCAAAAAAAGTGGCCTGGTTAAAGAACAACTCTTTGTTGAAATTGTCGAGCTTTCGAAAACTTTATTTCCATTATCAAGACATTAACGTGAGATTATAATGGAGGATAGCTGGTTGCCGACAGTCGTCATTAAACAACAAAAAAACATTCTCCACAAGAATAAAAATTAGGAAGATGTACGCCGTACATGTTCGTTAATGGATTGAAAAAGATAAAAAAAGGTCACTGTTTGACTCTTGAATATCAGAAAAGTGGACTAATTGACTTTCTTTTAATTTTTTCCGTTTGTAACTGTCAGAGAGCACTCGTGGTCTGGGCGCCATGTGACTGATCATGGAACTCTTCCATGAACAATAGATGAACGAATAGCAGCACTTTGTATCTTTATAGACCTCTCCAAAGCACTCGATACTGTCTCCCATGACATCCTATTAAAATAGCTGAACGCTTATGGAATAAGAGGTAGAGTAATGATTTGTTGAAGAGTTATTTGACTGATCGATAACAACAAGTATCTTCAAATAGCAGTGTCAGTAAATTGAGAAAAAAAAACATTTGGTGTCTCCCAAGGAACAGTATCTGGACCTCTTTCATTCAGTGTTTACATTACACTTTATTGGAATTTGAATGAAAAGGCAGTATTATTAGTTTCGCTGATGATACTGCTATATTTAACAAATCACGAAGCTGGGAGAGATCGATGCAGAAGATGATTTTTCAATGGTTCAAAACTGGTTTCAGTTAAATGAGTTAACAATAAAGTCGATGAAACACAGTACATGTCTTTTGCCTCATATTATAAAAGTCACTTACCAAATCTAGGAAATCTAATTATTGACTCAAACACATATTCCAGAAGTTACAGCAGAGGGAATCACCATGGACCAACATTTACATTGCAGACTGAACTCGTATCTTCAAACAGCACAGAGCGTATACATTCGACCTAGGTACTTGATGCATCATCGGTATCGTGTACTGTTTACTATTCAGAATAATATTTTGACCTTATTATATGATTACGTTTCGATTCTGATATTGATGTTTATGAATATCATATAAAAATTGTCAGTATTCGAGGTAGAGTTTAATTTGAAGGATTGTTTTCTTATTTTTGTGAAGTTATGTGGATTGGATCTGTACATTGTATTGATGAGTTTTGTTCGATTATTCACTTTTTTATCACACTGAAGATCATTCTTGCTGGAAATCTTTGTTTGAACGATTCATTATATTTTCATGTACCTATCTCATATTTTCATTTCTTATATTTCTTATATACGTCACTGTATGAACCCTTGTATTATAAACACCAATAGGTAAATACCCAGAAGAACAATTAGCCCTCAATATTATACTTCGTCGATAAAACTAGACTAGTCCTAGCGAATTAATATTCAAAACTTTTCCTCACTTTTCCAAGTGTTGCTTTTTGTTGAAGGAAAATTATCACCTGGATTCCAAATAATAAACTCTTTCGAGTCACCTTCTCTTGTATACACACATTTTCACGCTGCTGGGTAATAAAAAATTCATGGTTGCTGAAAGAAATGAATGCTCACTGGAAACTCTGAAAATTCGCGGACAACTTCACCATTCACGTGTTTATTGTCTGTAGTTATTTGAAGAAAAAACTCTCAACGGGCTGTCGTATATAAAATGGAATAAAAGGCACACTGAAACATTTATAGCTTCGAAAAGAGTATATTAAATCGAATTCATCAGACAGACATAAATTTGATGTTATAAATGACTCAGAATAAACCTACTTCAAAGGAAGGTGATATAGATCTGATAGTCTGGGATATTTATTTTTCATTTGTGCACATATCAGCTTTGTGGTTATATTTATTATCGATTTTATTATGAACATTTTTCATGCTGATGGATCAGGGCGAGTTCTCAAAAATAACAAGAGTAGTAGCTGAATGAATTTTGATAAAATAGCACTGCCAATAAATGATAAAAAACAACTGATGTAGAACAACTCCGAAGTCATAGTAGAAAAAAACAAACCTTCAAATAGATTGAATATGTTGAGGAACCAATTATTTAGACAACTAGATCCAATAATAATATGAACATATGCATACCTACAACGAACCACTAAAACTGAGAATCTGAGAACTCCCCCAAAATAAAATGAACGAAAATATACTTCAACAAAATCATTAATGGAATTAAGGAAAATTAATTTCTGAAAAGAAAAAAAAAATATCGAAATCAATATTCATTGAAGAGGATACTAATAAAATCAGACCAGTGAATAATAAAAACCGAGAAAGATCTTTCCGAAAAAATTCACAAGAAGTTCTAGAGAAAACAAGAAAGAAACAAAACAACCTAGAATAAAAAACAAGAATTGAATGAATATTTGGAATAGAATTCGAATGGAGATAAAATAAAACGAAACATTTTGTATGTGCAATAACTGTTATCGCCAGAGAACGATACTGATATTTTAACCCGCATATAAAACTCAGATACTTCCATTAGCCGATATGAAACAAGCAGATAGAAAGCAATCGATCATCTCTGGAGCGACTGATCCAGAGAATTATAACCACAGCAAAGTGTCGCTTGGAATTGTATGAAATGCGTTATAAGATTTGAATTGGTTGAAGAGCGAGGGGAGTTTCGAGTGCCCTCTTATTCCCTTGGATATTGTCAAAACAGCATGTTGAATGTCTTCAGCAGGCCTTCCGTCCCCTCTCTCTTCGTCCTGGTGGACTAAACGGATTCCTGCTGGATTGTCGTTCGCTCTTTCAAAGATTAGGTTTGATGATAATTATAAACGGGTGTACGTAGGTCGGTAACAAGTTTTTCTATCTGATATAAAAATCCTTGAAAATGAATATGTGTTTTTCGACTACAATTTGAAATGAACAATAAAAAACTGAGCCTTCGTTCTGGAAGAGATAATATGTGATTCACTAGGTAGTTTTGTTTTGTACAGCTGAATGTAAAAGTTGAATATAAAGTAAGTACCTACCGTTGAACCAGACAACTATGGTCCAGAGTCTATACTACAATTCAACTGGAATGTGGCTTCGATATTCAGACTGAAAGAGATGCAATGCCGTGGTTGGGAATTCTCATTTCTGGCTTAAAAATGTTTTACCGACGGATTGGAAGAGTTTTTAGAAGAAGAAACGCTGTATCTATTCGTTTCCGTTTTATTCATCTTTGACTATCGGATTCATTATTTTTTTGAAAATCTACCGTTAGAGGTGTAATCACTTCCTATATTCTGGTGGAAATAAGCAAAATAATGACATCATTTGCCGACGAAAGAATTTATCCTTCAAAGTATATATCTCTTCAATGTATTCCGCACTGATTTGAATGAATTTTGAAGGAGGAAATGACGTGGCAGCCAGTCCAGGTTATTTACAAGGTCTATAATTTTAATTTATTGTGAAGTCCAGTTCATTATTTACATAACAGTGATAAGTGAACTATTTTCAAGTGCTCTAATGCCGGTTACAAAGTCACTCTGAACTAAAAAAAAATCCTTGAAATAAACTGCCCATGAAACAGGAAGGGAAGATATTGGTAAAAATGTTCGTTGGAAGTCATCACTCTTGAAAACACAAAAATTGATCTATACTAATTTGAGATACTTTCTGGGAATCTGTTGAACATAAAAGAGAGAAAAAAATACATTTTGTTACTATGGTAAAAAGTAATGCTTCATGGAAATTGATGATAGGTCAAACAAAGCATTTTTTTCCAACTACACATGCTATTTTTCATCCGAACGTAGAAATTGCAAATTCTTGGAATATTGTATCAAACCCGAAAAATGTCCCTTTCACTATTCAGACAGGAAAAGTTCGAGGAGACACGATTTCAGAAATACAGAAAGCAGCAACTTGTTTTTATCTGTCTATCTAAGGGAAGCACCTCGCCCTCTTCGGCTCTTGTGCTCTGCTTCCGTATACTTCATGGCATTCATTCCAGCAATCTTTCCTCCTGTACAATTCCTGTACAGGTTGTTTGCTGGATATCTCTCATATTCTCTTGGATCCAGAGTCTCACCTTTGAAAGCTTCGTGTTACAATGTCTAAGGTCCCCACTGTGAAGCTCTATCTTGTTAGAACAGCCTTTGTATGGATAATATCCAGTGAGTAATTCTGTTATTGTTGTCAGCTGAGGCAGTTCTCTACTTTTTTTTCGTCGACGGTCCTTATTTGAAAGTTCTCCCGTGAGTACTACCCGGTAAATTTTTCCAAAAACTTGATGTGTCACTTCCATCCAATTTCTCATGTTTGAGATGCCTGAAAACCCTGGTGTGTTTACTTATACCTGTAGAAGTTTAGGATAAAAGCGGCGAAATCTGGATTGCTTGATTTTTGGTGGATAATTGAGCTTTTGGAGGCTTCCGTACAATATGTACAGATGTCGCCAACACGCTCTTGTCAGTCTTGTCTGAAGCTAAATTTGCAATAAGTGAAAATCTGCAGTCGAGTTTTTCCACTTTTATTTGATTGATTTAATGGGTGGACAATGAGATACCAGTAACAACATTTCGATATTTAAAAGAAATGAAATCAACAAATAAACACGATAAAAACATCGTACACATCAAAATTTCAAAGTGACATGACAATATGACAATTAACTTGACACTTATCATCAAATTTGAAAAATGGGAACATAACGCCCTCTATCGAAAAAATAGGGGAAACCTTCAAAAGCGTCGATTGTTTTTTTCGCCACAAAAATCTAAACAAAATCTAATCAGTCGAATCACCAGGATTTCTAGGCATCTTACTCATGCTGATCCGTATAGTTGTCATGGATACCCCTAATGCTGAGTCGGTTCGAGTATTTATCAGCTTTTTTTTGCTTGCGATTCCTGCATAACTTGGGAACCAATTGATAATCATTCTACTACTATGGTCTGCCAGATATATCAGTCACTCTGTTACTTTTAGTGCCCCGGATGAGACCGAGCGGGTAACCCCAGTTTCTCCTTGTAAAGAGTGAACCAACCCCCGTACCCCATTCTTATCTTAGATTCATCTGGGAACCAGGTGATCCAGCCCGATATGCTCTCAAGGCATTTTTTTGCCTCTTATCTCTAATGAGCAGGTGCTACTATGTGAAACAACAACTTCTAGCACTGTGCTGTCACTCTTTAGTGGTACGAACAAAATAATACAGGGTGTATCTGAATTTCTACCTAAAAATGGGAAGTGAAGATCCAATTCAGTCACAGGGCTCTCTTCAAGATAATAGAATCTGAAAATCCAATGTCATACAAAAATGATAATACCGGAAGCCATGAAGAAAAATTTCATTATGGCCTGTGGTACCATCGTGGAGATAACCGTATGAGAATATTTGGTCGTGACTTTCCATTTTCGAGTTTGAACTGTAGCTTTTTTCTGCATATAGTCGCTTGTACCACCTAAAATTGACGGCATAATGCTAGAAGTAATTGCAATCATGTAGCAGAATTAGTCTGAACTTGATTCGTGCTAGGTCATTCAGCCCCCTGAAAAATATGCTGTGAAATATCTGATAGCCTATTATCAACTCCATTTTTTCACTATATATCTGACGAAAGCAAAACGAATCCAGTATCGATAATATTGATATTCACCAGCATACTGTTTGTTTTCTCGATAGAATGATAGACTCTTCAGTGAAGTAAGCAAGTTTTGATTCATCACCATACACAAGTAGTCAATGCAGAATATTTCCTTATTCTTTGTTTTGAAAAAAAAATTGTTCGTTTCCGTTGACAGCTGAACTTGTGCGAGCAATGGATCGACGAGGCCTTACCTTTTAACGTGCGATTACCCAGCACGGTGGCCCGGTGGGAAATCGAACCCCGGTCTTCCGCTTGAAAGGGCGAATATGCTTGATTTCATACTCTCTATAAATCAATTCTAAGGTTCGGGGATGGAATATTTGCGGGTCAGTCATGTCACAGATCGATAAAGTTGTGTATCTGACCTCTTACTCAACAATTCTTAACTCTAGTGTTGAAACTTCAGAAGAAAAGAAGTGGAATCGACATTGTGTTGATTTTGTGATAGGTTGATCTTTTCGAGAATATTACTCATATGGAAGGTGCACGTGCTTCAAATTTCTCATTCAGAAAGAAATGCAAATGTGTCTTACGATTTTCTTAGAACTATTCGTGATGCAGAATCTCTCTAAAGTTTCCGCACCGTTGATTATATACTACTATTATAAGGAGGTAAAGTTTTTACCTTTCTTCGTTTATTTGTAAGGCGTAATCTCCGGAAATACTGATCCGATCATGAAAATGATTTCACTCCCAGAAAGATACACTATTCAGGAGTTATATAGGCTATATTTTATCATGATTCAGCAAATAAATCGATGAGAAATAATGGTATATATAAATCAGGTCGGAGAAAAGCGAGCGAGATGTAATACTTTACCGGTGTGCGCCGACTTAACGGTTTGGTTCGACTTCTACGCGAACGAAGTCGTGGGCAAAAGCTAGTTAGTTTCAATCGAGATGTATAAAACAATAATTTTCGATTTTCAAACTCGAAGATTAAAAAATTGTAAATTTTTTTGTTACTTCAAATAGTTGAACATATAATTCATAATCACTGTACCAACATTTCTGATTATATTTGCTATGCAAACTGAACATTTAGCTGTCTTTGTAACAAAAAAATGTCTTTGCTGTGATTACTGCAATTCAGTTTCTTTCAGAAGTTAGTTTCATTCGTTAGTGTAAGTGTCTTCTTTCATTTTTTGCATGTTGTTCATCTCCCAGGAGCTCCTTGAATGGATTGTGCTAGCAATGGGTATTGGTGTTTGAAGCCACACTTCTGTGAATCTCTCCTTGGACAAATATTCCGCACTCACAAAGTCCCCCGAGAATAACTGGCATCGGAGAACTTTGCCAGAATATTTCGAACCCCTCGACTTCCACCTCAGTCGGCGACGAAACATTACTTCCTAATCACTTTTTGAGAGAGTCTCTATCCTCTCGATACCAAAGTAAACCTAGTTACACGTCTCAAGAAGAACACAGCGATCGGCTGCATGAATAGGGCGAAATTGTAGTTTTCCCCTATTTGCTGAAGGCTAGGAATGAAGTAATTGCAATATTGGGGGAGCAGGGGATGGATCGCTCGGCTTTCGAATAAATTACGGGGGTTGGGGTAGTATTTTTTAACCGTGTTCGGTAGTATTATTGACGTGCGTGTCACGTAGCGTCAGTACATCGGGGTGAATGAGAATGAAATGATGAGATTCTGAAACAATGAGTTGCGAACTCTTCAATAAAATGGTAGCGGTAGTTTATTCAAATACCCATTTGACAATGAGCGAATGAATAATAGTATATTATTTATCGGTCATGTAATGATGGCTATTAATACCGAGCATTATCTGGGATACGAAACGAGCCGAAGGTGAGGTTTGTATGGTTTATGCACTTGTATCGATAACCATTACACGAAAGTTATATATTATATGCTATTTTTTACACCCGATAAATAATGAAGAACTATGAATATTTTTTTTATTTGTATTGTGGGTCCCATTAATTTGGAAGTGAAAGGAATATTCACATTTATCTCATTATTGCTAGTATCAATAGAGTTTAATATTTTATTGGAAATGTTGATTTTATTCTGAGTCAAATTTTCAATGTAGCCTTGATTGATTGAAAATATGTATCGTATTGAAGAATCTATATCATAATGAGCTCTTTACGATACAGATTTTCAATACGTTCCATAAAGGAACTCATTATGAAACGGATTATGGGAATATAAGTGTATGTATGTTTGAACTTCATTATTTTGTGGTGGATCGATATTTGTTCCGTAGTTTTTTCGGTATTGAAACCTATTACAATCTGAAAAAATAAGAATTAATATTTGAATCTATACAAGTGTAGAAGGGCAGATTTTCAATCCACCCCGAAAAGTTGCCGCGTCTATTGAAAAAATATTGACACTCAATGTTATGACATTATCCAAATTAATAATAGACGCAGCAACTTTTCGGGGTAGATTGAAAATCTGCTCTTCTACACTTGTATAGATTCGAATATTAATTCTTGTTTTTTCAGATTGTGGTAGGTTACAATACCCAAAAACTATGGCACAAATAAGTGTATGATTATAGTACTGGTGTACAAAAAACACTGAAGACTTATTTTGACAATGTGAAACTATTATAAGGATGCCAATTTGGATAATGTCATAACATACATATAAATATAAGAGTGTCAATATGGAAGTGTCAAGGTAGAATTGAGACATGTTGCAACAATGTGTGTTTGGAACTGTGAATATTCGTCATTTGCTTGAAAGTGGTTGACAGTGTTCCTTGCTGAATGGTAATGATTCGGACTTCCATTGTCTATTTTATTAACTCTATTGAAAACTGTTGCTAAGGCTTAGCAACAGGTTTCAAAAGAGTTAATAATATACTCAGACAATAGAAGTCCGAACCATTACCATTGTGAATATTCGTGATACTCTCATATTGAAGGGTCAGACGAAGCGTGAATTCACTCAAAAAATAGGATGATGAAATTATTTTTGGATTGACTTTATTAATTGGATAAATACAAACGTTTAATGAAACGTTTTCGAAATTAGAGCAAGAGGTTGATAATCACATGGACAATATAAAACCTTTAAGATATAACAACTCTTCGTTTTCTGTCGATTTTCATTTCGATTTCAATTTCCGCTAGATTATAAACACTTGTTTCCCAATTTGTTAGGGAGTTCAGTAAACATAACCGGAAGAAAACTTATGGGATATAACTCATCTGTGAATATTTTAAGGACGTGTATTGGAGGTCGAAATGAGAATTTTTTTCCCTTGAAAGTGCAAAAATCACCATCATCATTGTCGTCATTTATTGTTCAGAAAAACTTATAGTTTCATATCAATGAGTTCAGAATGTGATAAACATAACATAATAAAAGATAAAAATAGTAAAAATTATGATCAATACTAGTGCGATTTGGAAAAGTGCAATATACTCATAGAAATAATTGTGGAACGAGGTGGAAAAAATTTATCATTCATTCATTATGAAAGAACGAAGTTTCAGTACATTCCATATATAAGAGGCTATATTTTTTGCTATCGAAGGCGTAATATCTCGGAGAGCATGTACCAGAGTGTTAGAACTGTCCAAATAAGAGCAGTTTGGAGGTCTCATGCAGCAAAAAATTGGACATTCGAACATAAGGTGTTGGATTGTTTCATAAGAGTCACGATTGCAGGCGGTGCACCGTTCATTGGGATTTATATGGTGAGAAGAACCGTTAGGAGTAAATTTTATTCTGAAACTATTACATATTCAAAGTTGGTTGATAGTTCTTATTATCTTGATTGATATTATGGTAATTTGGGAATTGTGAAGTGTTGATAAAATGAAACAAAGGATAAATTCAATGATAAGGAAAGATCTTTTGAATTTCATTTATGGTAGTATTCTCAGAGTAGATACTTTCTCTCGCGTGGACATTGTAGTCTAGTCGATTTCAGATAGCTAGTGATCCAATAGATATAAAGTACTGTCTAACTTGTAATGTCCAGTTGAAACGTTCGTCATCATTGCAGAGACACAGTTGCCTCAAAAAGCAATGCTTTGGCAGTCGTTTATCTTTCATTAAGAAAAGTTTACTCAGCCAGTTCAGAGTTAGTTTAAATATGTTATAGGATAATTTGACACGTCCAGCCTCTAGTCGGACAATGTAGTCGGCTGCATCATTAGGGAGGTGCAGAAAGTGTTTGAAAAAATTTAGCTGAACCTGTTCTAGGATGAAAGTGAGTACGAAAATGCGACAGAAGTTTTGCATATGTTCAATTTTTTTTCCACTTGCTGTCAGATTTTCTAAGCAATTTTTGAGTTACCAACAGGTCAAATATAGGGACTGTTGTATGCTCCTAGAGCTAGTTCTATTAGGGGCATCCCATTGAATCGCTTGCGTTTTTCCGAAAGCAAAATCGAAATGAGCTCTGGGAATAATCAATGAATGAATAGTGTTACATTCCTGAAACAATGAAAACATATCTTGGGAACCCAGAGAACCAGAAGAGTTTTATGTCCTCTTCTACTTCTGACTACTCCACGAATGTGTGTTTTATAATAAGCTCTTATTTAAATTGTCTCCTTCGTATGTTAAATATTTCACATTCAACAATCCATTGTCAGGAACTTTTTGGGATCTGAATGAATACTATTCAATATTCCACCATGAAATTTGTCTGATTGTGGAAAATGCATTATTTGAATTCCTAATCAGCAGTCATGGTGTGTTCGAAGCATCAGTGTCTGAATTTTGGTGGAGGTGGAGGAATTCGCCTAGAAGTTTTGAGAACGGAAACAGATTTAGTTTCCGAAACGTTAACAGATAAGTATTTTCATATATATCAGTTCTTATTATTTTTTTGATAGTCAAAATTTGAGTTATACGAGAACTTGCTGACTATTTGGACTTGTTCTATTCAGAAAGACCTGCTTTTCAATAGACGCAGCAACTTTTCGGGGTGGATTAAAAATCTGCCCTTCTACACTTGCATACAATATTAATTCTTATTTTTTCAGATTGGTAGGTTACAAACTCAAAAAACTACGGAACAAATATTCAATTTCATTTTTTCAACATACCTAATTACTGCGATGTGAAAAATATCTCTCTCAATGGTTAATGAATGAAATGCTGAGCCAGTTTTCAGAATCGGATTAGTCGTTCTTGAGTTATGAAAAGTTCATTTAGCTGTATATCTACTAAATGCAATTATCCTTCCATAGAATCAAACATGAAAAATAATTATATACGTTTATAATATTCTTTCCTGAGGATCATTTGTATAAAATGAAATAGTTATAGTCACTAAATATGAAATCAAAATTCAGTTGTCAAATAATTTAGAATTCAATGTTATTTTTGACGAAAACTGTACACATAGAAGTTTCTTGAATTTTCACAATTTTTTGTTCCTAATATCAACCCATTATCAATTTTAATTTTTTTTCATTTCATACAAAAAATGAGGGTACTTAGATAACAGGCGAGAGAGTGGGTGCTATGGTTTCGCATCTTACTGACAATCCGATAGTCGTGGGTCTGCCTCGTTTCATGGTTGACGGATCCGAGGATAACCACGCTGCCTCTGAGGCATGGCGTAGGGCGTTAGTAAGAAGCCTACTTCTTGGAGAATTTCGGATGAAGTCAATGGCGTTTGGTATAAAATACCATGAATCACGTTTACTACTACTACTACTCTAGATAACATTCTCGCCTCACACACAATAACTCAAAAAACAGGCTTCGACTTTACTTTTGTCATATGTATTCACCTAGAACCACTCTCAAAACTATGTTTTCTATTTTTTATATAGTTTACATTTGATTTTTTTATTCAACTCGGATCTCGTATTTATGTTGGATGGAAGAGTAATCTCTGCTTCGAGCAATCATCTGCAGAAGTTGAATCCTGGTATTTGTTAGGTTAGCTTGGTGACTTTTGTACTGAGATGTAGGTATTTATTATTATTGTCATTTATCAAATATTCTCCAATTATTGTCAGAAATCCAATTTTTCTATCAGTTTTTCCAGAAATGTGTGTAAAATGTTCCATAACAGTTTGTGAATTATCTAAAATTATACTTTGAATTCATGGATAATATCAATTTTGAGATTTTCAATAAGGGAAACTCTGAAATTCTGCACTGGTCGGTTTGAAAGAATCATAAATTTTGATTAACTAGGGTTGAATTTCGATTTATTAGAATTCAACCAGTTTTCTTGTATAGAATCAATGATCTCATTCTCTGAATTTTCTGTGACAGATAATAATTTCTCTTCAGCAATAATGTGTATTCGACTTCGGTTCGAAATTTTACTGGTACCATTTGGATATAAAATAAAAAGCAGTGGTCCTGGTCCACGTTAATTGAAAACCATTCCTTCTGAAAGAAACTCATCCTATTAGTCAGCAACTTCGCGTATAACTCAAATTTGCCTATCAAAAAAAGTAAAGAACAAAAGTCTGTTTCCATGTTCAGAACTCATCCCAACAACACTTCTCTTTTATAAAGGTTTCTTGAAGATTGTTGAAGATGTGAGATCTGACATAGCGTTCTATCATTCAAGAGGGTGGCCTGGTACGCTTTATATTATTTAGAAGTGAGTTTAATTTTGATTCAATTACCGCAGCTACTTCCGAGTTTGATTGAAAATCTGCACTTCTGCACTTTCATATATTTCAATATTAATTCTCAGGTTTTATCTAGTCTAGGAATAAAGTATATTATAAGGACTTGAATTAAGATAATTCGAGTATCACCCCACTTAAAAACAGGCTTTTTATTGCCAGAAAGTGAACGTTCAGAAAAAAATGAATGTTTTGAGGTTCAATTAAAAAGTGATTTCATGCCATTCAGAAGAAATGTGTTCGTGTTATACTGCAAGAAACTTGCAAGTTATTTCCTGATTTTCATGTGGAATTAATTCATTTTGGAATGAAATTTCATCGATATCAACGTTTCCATTCTCTCATACGATAATTTAGAGCTATCAAACGTATTGTAGCTTTCAAACAGCGGTGACCACCCAGGGTTTTGTGTGCTATAATAACCTGCAGAATAATTGAACATCAATATAAATTCCTAGTTCCTCTCTATTGGTTCTTATAATGTTGACAGGGATGTCTTTTTTGAGGAAAACTCCACATTAGTCATAGGTAGTAAAAAAGTAATATTTGGGCTGGAGTGCAATTCATCTCATCAGTAAGGTGAAGTATATTAAGCGGAAAAAACGACCCATAATCTTTCAACATTATAGGATTATCCGAAAGAATATTTCTCCCTGCCTCCGCACATTTTTCTCACCAACTGCTGCTAACTTTTCGTTAGCGCTCTTATCTAGTAATTAAACGAAATTGATTTATTGCACCTTATTTGAATACGGCGTAACTATTTTCTTCCTCGATCCTGTTATTTACCTAGATATACAATTTAAATGAGTAAACACCGGTAACGCGGACGACAAATTGGAGTTTTATGAGGTATTTGCTCAAGTTTCCAGTTAAATTAAAAAAAGGGTCGTAAATCGTAAATAAGATGGACCTTTACAAGTGTCGTCTTTACGGAAATGGTTTATTTAAGCTCCCCTCTGTCGTCTGCGTGATTTACAATAAACAAACACGGATCGTGGCTGTGGGTGTATTTACCACTCGATGGTCCATTTTCGGAAATGTAATTCCAAAACCTCCAAATGAAAAGTAAATAACTTTAACATCATTGATCTGATGGATTCTGAGATTACTTCAATATCTGGCGAAAATGTGTACAACAATTGTTGATAAACAGACTTATAGTGTATATGAAGGTGAAAGGTATAATATGTTTGTCCTGGTACGCAGAATTGGGGAAATCAACCTGAACTACATCGTCATCTTCTAATGATCTACAAGGCTCAGTTACGACCTTTTTTTGGAATATAGTTCTCATGTATGGAGCTCGGCACCAAAACATTCCAGGAAGTATCTTGATTCTATTCAGAGAAAAACAATCCGTCTTGTTAGTGATTCTTCGCTCACAAACTCGCTCATTTCATTAGAGCATCGTAGAAGGATCGGAAACTTATTTCTCTTCTATAGATATTTTCACGGTCGGTGCTCATCTGACTTGTTATCAATCGTTCCATCCTTGGCAATATCTACACGGATGACGAGTACAGAATTGTTGTGAGCTTGGAGATCTGTCGACCCTCTCTTGCTCAGGGATCTTTTTTCGATAGAACAGTTGAACTTTGAAACTCCTTGCCGAGAGAGGTTTGTCCTGAGTCTTACAAACTCCAAAAATTCAAAGTGAAAATTATTTCGTATATCCTGTCCCTTGATTCAAGCGCCGTTCTCCGAATATTACAGCTCTTCGCTTTCATGTGAATCTGTATGTAAAAAAAACGTAGGTCGTGAAGTCCAAGAAGAAGTCGAACCGATCCATAACCAGACCGATCATAACTCGAACATGTTTTCGATAATGTGCATGCTCCTGATGATTATAGGTTTGTTCTGGTTCGAAGATCCAGAACTGTTTCAAACCTGCGCAGGACATGATGCGTAGAAGCAAAAAAACCCAGACAGTCCAGGACAGTCTCGAACACTTGGTTGAACCAGAACGCTCTTTTTGAGTGACCACTGCGCCATCTTTCATATACAGGGAGCGTTTATTTGACAACTGGGCTGCTTGGAAATTAATGGTTTCAACACAGTAGGTTTGAGTTTTGAAGTTTTGAGTTGGCTGCCATTAAAAAGTATTGTGGAATTCTGGGAGTTCACTCACTTCACTGTTTGTTCGTCATTCGTAATCGCAGTTAGAAACGTTCTTTAGTATATTTTCATTATTTTTCTTTAACATTTTTGGTACCATGTCAGGTGAACATTGAGTGAAAAAGTGCAAGATCCCGATATAACTAAAAAATAAATATTTTTCAGAAGAATATCAGTTGTCACAGTTTCTAATACAAAATGAAAACAATGACGATAGGGATGGAGATAACTTTTTTAGCAGGGAGAGAACCCTAATACTTTTGGATTTGTATGAATAATACAAACCAAAAGTAGGTAGAGGAGCTTACAGCTTAATAAACTATAAACAAACACCTACCCTACCTGCCTACCTGCGACTTGAACTTTACTGCGCATGCGCATCGAGAACAGTTTTCATCAGTTCTCGCTCAAGAGCAAAAACAAGTCGTGATAGTTCAGGACGGTCCGAGATCATTTTAAATGCGAAACCAGAACAGAGGATTCGTCAATCCGAACTTGTCCTCGACAAACCAGAACGCTCTTTATTAACTGCGCATGATCCTGACGTCCGAGAACCACAATTTTTCAGAACCAGAACAAACCTTATAGAACGGTTAAAAAACGGAGTCGGACAGACACTATATGCTCACCCTCAATCTTTGTAATTTATCGTTATTCAAACGGAAACGGATTTGTGACACGACCGCCATGACTCTCATTGAAAAAAAAGTTAATTCCCAACAACCTGACACTCGAACTCATCCTCTAACGACACCGAACCGCACTCGATCCGATCAGATTTCCCGACTCCGCGGAAAAACTAATTGAAATTCTTCGAGAGCCGCTCGAGGATCTTTGCTAATTTCCCGGACGATTGTTTGTCGGATGAGAAAGTGGGCGCCCGCCATCGCAAAACTCAAAACAAACAACGCGAACAATCGAAATCAATTCCACGGGAAATTACAACCGGGCGAGAAGTATGAATTCTCAAAATATTTGCCGAGAGGCTCTTGTCGATGAAGTTTTCCAGAGGCATTTCAATGTTGGGGAAAGTGTCAGGTACGATTTGATATTTCGATGGTTCAGAACGAATTGGTTTAGAGCAGGAGGGGTAGGGAAGGGGTCAGGGATGATACTGCTGAAACGGGGAATTTTGCCAACTCACAATTTCTTTTACCTCATAGTATTGTTTTCTATAACTTTGAGCACTGGCTAAGCTCTCCTGGCCTGGAGTATGCTGTGTTAGAGTTCTATGGTTTATGTTCCATGTCATATGTCATGTTCGTTGTTGTTAGATAGTAGTTATGGAAAAAAAATTAAAAGGAAAAACCATTGCGTTATTTTATCGTTTATTTAAAAAATACGTTCTCCATTTCATGCACAAATAACAGGTTATGCGCCCAGATCTTCCGCAGTTATAGCAGTTATATCTGAAGTTTTGAGTTCCAAAAGCTGTTGACTGTTGAGAAATGATGGAAACACTTCCAGAGTTCTTTCTCTTGTCATTCTCATCCAAGAGACATGCTTTCACAAATTCCTAAGATAACTTTGATTGATCAATAGTTTCCAAAGCAACCACAACATCTTCGAATGATTCAAGTAAACATCGGAATCTTCTACGTTACCTCCAGATTCCTTCAATTCTTTGATTACGTTATCAAACTGAAGTGGATGCTGATTCATCTCATCATCTCCTCGGTATCTGAGGATCAGTTACCTCTTTCGTATAAATAACTGTCTTGAAATTGTTTTCCGTTCCAACACCGACTTTAAGGTGTCAAGAACTTTCGGCTAATTCCTGGTCTTCAATATATTCTAGGTGTTCATCTGATTTATGGTTGATTCTGATAGCTTTACGTTTCTAGTTCCTCCAAGGTCAGTTTTACCTCTAGTGTTGTCCCATTGGTAGATGGATAAATTTGCTAATCAAGGATTGCTTCCAAACCTAAAATTTGGAGCTTCCGAAATTTGTTCCATCGAAAAAACATATTCTATACTTTTCCGCCTCCATTTGGTTTTAACTTCCAGTTGTGTAGTGTAGGTCACGTAGAGATTCTAGAGTATTACTTCTTGACTGATATTATATTAACAATTCCAACTATGCAGGGCATTAATTTGGCCTATAACTTGTTATTTGTGCATGAAATGGAGGACTTTTTATTTCAAATAAACGATAAAATACCGCAGTGGTTTTTCCTTTTACACAAGGTTCGCATAAACCAAGGTATTTGCTTTTCAAGTTTGGCAATCCATTCACGATCTATTTTTCAGACAAGTCCAATAGTATGGCTTATTCTGCGGTGCCATAACAACAAGTCTGAAAAAACACAACAAGAGTGGATATAGGGGCCATATCGCACGAGGACGAAGTTTGAGCACAATGCCGTAGGCGAGTGCTCAGACGTCCGAGGATGATGTGATCAATATCAATTCGAGTAATACGGTTAATTTTTCTTCGACCAGGTGAATATTTCAGAACTCCTTTTCAAGTATCATATTGATAATCAATTTAAAATATTTATGAAAGACCCAAAGTGAAGAAACTTGAGTAAATTCAATATAGAACGATACAAATGAAATTAGTAGTGTCAAATTGAAAGTACAAAAAAATTAGGTTTTGGTGAGACTTGAACCAACAACTATGGAGTGGACTGTCCCAGAGAATGTTCGCCCTGATCAAATAGGCTATTTGTACTGTATTATTCTCGTTGATAATTATTGCTGTGAAGAGTAAGTCCTTCAATTCCACAAAAACATCAATTGTGACGATTCAAACTCGACTCAATAAACTAGAAAATATTTCAGAAATGAGTATATTTATTTGTGCTTGGATGAAACGACTTTGATTTCGTATTTGTAGGTAGACAGATCAGAATTGTGACGTTTCTACAAGGTTTTCCCAGGTAACCAGGTATTTTCGTCTTTGTGATTGGTGGAATTCATATCCTACCTTGTGTGGATATGAAATCATAATGATTCAGTTTGGTAGAAGAAAAAAGTTTATCAAAATTAGAGAATATCTCAGAAGATTATACAGTCTTTAGTATTTCGGGAGAAATTGATTTATACAAACAGTTTTGTCACATTTTCAATCACGTGAAACTTTTATAACGCATGAGGTGATATTTTCAATATGCAATGCCTGGCTTGATTGTTAATAAAGTTGAATTCCTGAATCTATCTATTCAGTTACTCTCGTTAGTTGTATATGTCGTTAGTAAATGAAAATTGTCAGCAGTTGTGAGTTTGAACCCGTTCATTTCGTTTGGTTCACTCCATGGCAGTCGAAAAATACCAAACCAATTTAGAAATCGATTTAGAGCAGTTTCAATTTTGTTCTATTATAACACTTAACTTCACTAGTTACTTGAAATTGTTGACATTTCTGACAAAATTTCAAATTTTCCTTCCAGTGATTGATCAGCTCATAGCTTAGCAGCTTTCCACTAATCTCCTCTGAAATTCGAAGAGCAAGCTTCGAACTCCTGTTAATGCGGAACCGACTGAAAGCAGTGATTCCATTTGCAGACCTTAATTCGAAATATGAACATTACGCGTCGCATAATCGAAATAAGGGTCGGTCACCTGCCCTTTGCTATTACTAGGCCCTTTGTGATGAACATGTCATTCGGAACGAGGTCGGTAAAGGGCCGCACTGGCCCTGTAGAGCCAAGAAAATGATATTTCTCGGGATTTTTTTATTTGTTGCTAATAGGACTTGTTTCATTTGAAAAAATCTGTTTTTAATTAACGCATGAAACTTTCGGGGTGGAATGAAAGCTGCCTTCTATACTTGTATATATTTTAATATCAATGTCTTTTTTTATATGCAGATTCACACGAAAGGGAAGCCCTGTAATGTTCAAAGAACCCCGCTTGAATCAAGGTACAGGAGATACGAATTAACATTCACTTTGAGTTTTCAAAGTTTGTAAGCCTCAAGAAAAACCTCTTGATGAAGGGGTTCCAAAGCTCAGCTGTTCTATTGAAAAAATATCCCTGAGCAAGAGAGATTCGATAGGTCTCCAAATTCACATCAAAGGGGAGGGAATTCTGTACTCGTCGAATCATCCGTGTAGATATTGCCAAGGGTGGGACGAATGATAACAATTCAGAAGAGCCAAATGAATTCATATCTACAGATTGAAGAATGATAAAATCCTAGTGAAGAGTAATAATTGGTATATGTCGAATAAGTGGCAAGAGTAAAGCAGAAATCATTTATTTCTGAACGTTGCATTGTTATCAGGTTTCGACTTTTATTTTGTCTGACGAACATTCACTTCAAGAAACAACCAATATTATGATTCCGACATTATTGAGACATATTCCGTATTGAATAGTTTTATGGGCCTTGCAAGGGACCATGATCCGTGTTTAAATACATACCAAGAGGAAGATGCAAAAGAACCCACGATCTAAAAGGAGACAAAAAATAACTATTATTCTGTGTCATACAACGATTATTCGATCGTTTGTGGTAACAACGATGATAGATATAATGCACTTATCTGTGAAATCGACAAGGAAATACTTCAAATTCATTTCAAGAACTTCTCTCAATTCTTCAAGCCAGAGAAATATTTTTACTCCACGGAAATTGGCTTCTTCCTAGAGAATCTAATTTTTCGATAACCCAATCCGCCCCTGGCTCACGTGGTCCAGTCGAGGGTGCTAAAAATGACAATCAATCTAGAAATTAGAGGGGATGAATGCACCGCATTTCTTTTGAAGGGGCGGCAAAATTCAAAGGGCGCGTACGGTATGTCGGCTGCCGTATTGATGATAACTTCGCTTCCCTTCCTCACTTCATTTGAATCGCAATTATTGACTTGAACTCCTGAATGCCTATTATTTTTCTCTCTGCTGAGATTCCGAGCAGTTATTGGCACTTGCAACATCAATGATAATAATAATTGGATGCCCGGACTCATACTGCGTAGGCATCTTTTGTTTCGAATGGAATCAATAAATACCGAATCAGGTTTGGTTCAGAGTGAGTGGCTTAATCAATTCTCCATCGTAACCTGCGAGAGTTCATATTGGTTTACACCAATTTGAACCACAGCAAATACCTTCAGGTTACTAACAAGGCCGATTCGTTCCTACAGTCAAGTTTTTTTTATATGCAGATCTACACGAAAGGTAAGCCCTGTAATGTTCAAAGAACACCGCGTCAATCAAGGAACAGGAGATACGAATTAACATTCACTTTCAATTTTTGTAAGCCTCAGAAAAAACCTCTCTCGGCTAGGAGTTCCAAAGCTCAGCTGTTCTATTGAAAAAATATCCCTGAGCAAGAGAGGTTCGACAGGTTTCCAAATTTACAACGAAAGGGCGGAAATTCTGTACTTGTCGAGTCATCCATTCAGATATTGCCAAGGGTGGAACGATTGAAAACAATTCAGAAAAGCACCGACCGTGAATATATCTATAGAAGAGAGACAAGTCTCCGACCGTTCTAAGATTCTCCAATGAAGTGAGTGAGTCTGTGAGCGAAGAATCACCAACAAGACGGAATGCCTTTCTCTGAATAGAATCGAGAAGCTTCAATGAATGTTTTGGTGCCGAACTCCACACATGAGAACCATATTCCAAGACAGGTCGTATCTGAGCCTTGTAGATCATTAGCACCTGACGAGAAGTGAAGTATTTCTTGTCATTAAATAGAAATCCAAGTTTCTGAGAAGCACCTTCAGCGATCGATCTCACATGGTTTGTTGATAAAAATGTAATTTCAATTTCTGGTACGTAGTGTCAAAATTTGACACTGGCATGACATATTCATCCAAAGCTATATATAGAGTTGATTTTGACACAACCTACTTCGAATTGAATCTCCCCGGTTCAACTTCCCTTTTCAGAATAGACATCCAACATTGATCCATACCCAATGAACAATAACAATCTCTTCATTTCCGTTTAACAAGATGGAAGTATCCTCTTTTTGTTCCATTCTGTTCTGTCATAAGTAAATTGATATTATCCCACTCGACCGTGTGTGTACCATCTGTTGATGATATGTGTTCAGCTGATTTCGACTTATCCATTTCTTGTCTCCTCAAGTTGTTTTGTGTTCAGCTGTCCTTATTCTTAATGGCCTTGATGTTTCATCAGTATAAACACTCCACATACACAATGGACACTATAAACACAATTTTTTCAATTCTGTTCCGTGTTAAGAAAAACCCAGAAAATGGATTCCAAAACCATTTTATCTCCTCAACAAACATGCAAACAATATTAAATTTTTTGATGGGTGTATGAAAAACGCCTTGGAAAGGTTCAGTTTTACCGAAATCTGAAACGTTTCCTACTGTCCAGGTATTGAGTATTTGTATGGAAAGACTTCTCTTTTTGCAAGGGATAAAGCAGCTCCTTTACTTTCCAGACCAGTGAGGCCAGTAAAGTACTATAGATCTGAGACAATCTGTCGAGTGTTTCTGTTAGGGAGAGTTTATTTGGCCGTTCACCACGGAAGAGCCGAATGCTTCCAGAGCCACTTTGTTAGTTCCCGACAATCTCTCCATGTTACTAACATATGCGTATCAGTATGTATCACTGTAGGTCATTTATGAGAATACGATGATACTTTCAGTGTAATATACGATGTCATGAGTTTTGTGGGATAATAGTTTTGAATATTCAGATTTCGTGATGAGATAAAGCAAAACACACTTAGCTGTCATCGAATCCAATCCTATCGAATTCATTCGTGGAATATTTCAACTTCTGACACTAGCCAAGGCTCAGCTTGTGATTGATAAACCAGCATTCAATAAATAGACACGATAACATAATGTTGTGTTCTAAATTGTTGTTCTAAAATTGTTCGTTCCGTTAACCAGCTGACGAACGTCAACCCTCAGAAGTCGAAACTTGTGCGAGCAATGGATCAACGAGGCCTTACCTTTTAACGTGCGATTACCCAGCACGGTGGCCCGGCGAGGATTCGAACCCCGGCCTTCCGCTTGATAGGCAGATATCAGTAGATTCAGTAAATTGGTTTCGAGGCTTGGTTTGTTATACTTCGAACGTATTACAATCTCCTGTTACAAATAAATATTGTCTTCGGCATTTCTTGTTTCTGTGTTCCGACATGAACTTCAATCAATATGATATTTGAAGACCACTGACTAGTTCTTCACTTTTTGAGAGTGCCTCTATTTTAAATTCAGTAGGAAGATATTTTACCTATTTTATCATGGACCACCTACTTCCCATGACCAAATATAGGAAGTTCCATAAGACTCACACGAGCTTGATTCTAGAACCATTTCAATAGCAAGGTTTCATCAATAATTATAATAATAAATTTTATTCATATTGCTACAAATGAGTTGTACATGTTGTTAGACAGCTATAACATTTTTTTAAGTATAGGAGTTTACATATATAGATGAGGTTATATATTTTAGTCCGTACTTTATGTTGGATTCACCTAAGCTCAAGAAGCTTGTGTTGTGTTTCTTTCATAATGCACAGATAACAAAATTTGTTATTATATATTTTTTTATGAACTGTCACTTTGATAGGGATGGGGAGATTGTAAAGGAATTCATTCTTCAGAAAATTGTTACAAACATTCATGTTTGATAGCATGAGGTCTTTTACTTCTTTTTTGAAGCGGTTAATATTCCGTATGCATTTGAGTGAATTTGGAATCATATTGAACAGCTTTGGACCATAAAAAAATATTGTATTTTGGGTGTGAGTTTTTTTGAAAATTGGTAGGGTAATTGACTGATGCTTTGCGAATCTGGTATTCTGTGTATGACTACTGTACATATTATTTTTTTCTCTGTAAGTCCATATCAGTGTATTGAAAACAAAAATAATTCTGATATTGAAGAGTTTAGTTGTTTCATATAATGAGTTTGTAGGAAAACGCGTATTTTTTTTATAAAATTTTAAGTATTGTATTCTGTGTTGTTTGCATATTTTTTATAGTTGTGTTGTTTGCTCCCCTCCAAGCAACGATACAATACCTGATAACACTTTCATAGAGAGAGAAATATATAGTTCTAAGGAGTTTTTCAATGAGAATATCTCTGAGTTATAACATGTGTGTATCAGTTTTCTCATTCTTTTGATAACATGGTTTGTATGATCCTCCCATCTAAGATGCTGGTCTAATATAACTCCTAGGTATTTTAAAGTTTTGGTTTTTTCAATTTCCGGACATCTACAATTTGTATGTGGTTGGAGACAGTTTGGCTTGTGGATGTGAAGATTTAGCATTTGAGGTTGATCAGTTGCCAACAGTGAAAAGGTTATGTATTTAGTTTTTTTTTATGTTAAGAGTAAGTAGATTAAAATTTAACCATGCGTGGATTTTATTCAGATCTTCTGCTTTCGAATATACATTATCCCAGGATTCCCCCTAAAATAAGATAGCCGTATCATCATCATCAATTGGGAGAGTTATTCCTTGGAAGGCTCTAGGAATTTTGGAGAGAAAATAACTCTCATATTTCAAGAATTAAAATCAGTTTCGATTCTAACTCTAGTTATCTGTGCTAACTCCAAATCTTTCTGCCATCTGATTCCGTGACTCATATTTGTATACAACCAAAGTATTTATTGTTCGGCTGATTCAAATGATACCGGTCCGTTTACAGTACGTTTTCTCATTATTGTCTCAATAAATGCAAGCAGGATTGTGTCAACTGCTCTGCAATAAACTTGATCCACCGACGAAAACCCAAACAACTGAATTAACTACCGATAAACGCTTTATCTTCGCAATGCAATGCTAGGAATAATGAGCATCATAACGCAATAAAATTATAATGCTTCAATCAAACCGCAACACAATTAATTAGTTGGATGGGTGTACACGCGGCTTCATTCATTCCATGTATTTGTTTCGATTCTAACTCTAGTTATCTGTGCTAACTCCAAATCTTTCTGCCATCTGATTCCGTGACTCATATTTGTATACAACCAAAGTATTTATTGTTCGGCTGATTCAAATGATACCGGTCCGTTTATAGTACGTTTTCTCATTATTGTCTCAATAAATGCAAGCAGGATTGTGTCAACTGCTCTGCAATAAACTTGATCCACCGACGAAAACCCAAACAACTGAATTAACTACCGATAAACGCTTTATCTTCGCAATGCAATGCTAGGAATAATGAGCATCATAACGCAATAAAATTATAATGCTTCAATCAAACCGCAACACAATTAATTAGTTGGATGGGTGTACACGCGGCTTCATTCATTCCATGTATTTGTTCGTAATAAAATTAATATTAGTATGAACAATCTCTGGCTTATATCTCCGACCACTGATTAATCAGCTATAATAGGGTTACGATATAGACCAATTCGAAGTAAATGAATGGTTTTAACTAGCGTGATATGCCAAGCTTGAACTTGCCAGACAATTTAAAGATATTCTAGAAGACAAATAATCGTTTAACTTTTGATAGTTCTATCGGAATTGACCTGAGGAGCATAGTCTTCCCATCCTTCCTATCCATCCCAATGTTCGGTTTTCAATTGAACTCTTCACCTAAAGAGGTATTTCTAAGGCTCACATCCCTCATAATTCAATGGAAATACGGAGTCACTTGTTAGCAGAGGCTGCAACGATGCTTGCCAGTGGCTTTTTTGCCAATGTGCGAACCACGACTGGTTGGAAATATAGCAGGTAGATTATTCTTCTGGTTTCGAAAGATGAGCAAGCTCGTGGATTTGAAATATGAATAGTCCATATTTTTCAGTGCTTTTCTTCAATGTCTCCCCGTTTTACTCTTTGAACGGGTCAACTCAAAAAATTGAAACTTGGGATAATGAAATTGATGCATAAATATTATACTTTGGAGTAAAATTGGCAGATGAAAACAAGATGGCGATTGGGCGCCATCTGGAAAAGAATTTAATGGAATGGGGGTTTTGGTGATTTTGAAGCTCCTGACGAGTACTTTACAACCCTAGAATATGAAATCAACATCTTCACCTACTATAAATGGCGAAACATTTAATAATCACCTGAATATAAAAACATCAATATCGATATTTGTAGCAATATTCTCTTTCTCTGCCATAAGGCAATACCAATAACCTGATAAGGTTTGATAGGCTATTTTTTTTTCATAAAAAAAACAAAATTGTCAGTACAACGTACGTCATTGTTCAGTTCAAGTATTTTCATTTAGTTTTCGATTTAACAAGTAGATAGGTACCACGCAAACTATCTTCAAAATGGCCAAATGAACAAAATTCAACAGGGGAATTTTCTTTGAAGACGCTGGAAACTACTGTTGATCGTCTAATCACCGAAATCGTTGAAGTAGATCCTAATGCATTCGATATGGATATTATTATTCCAACAAGATGGAGCACCACCACATTACTCCAAACAAGTGAGAAACTATTTGGATAATAAAATGGTTAAGGCTTTCATAGCCGAGGTTTTCAGTATTACTACTTTTCTTCGGGTTTGAAGGCCGTCGTTCTTTGGAATTTCTTCCTGACGTTTCGCTAGCGCGATTGGCTGGCTTCTTCAGAGGCTCACTCATCTTGATTATTATTCCGATTATAGCCACTCGCGCTAGCGAAACGTTAGGAAGAAATTCCAAAGAACGACTGCTTACAAACCCGCAGAAAAGTAGTAATACTATTTGGATAATAGTTTCCATGGTGGCAATCGAGGTCGAGATGGCCAGCCCGCTTATCAGATTTGACACCTTTAGAGACTTTTTATGGGTCTGTTTGAAGCAAAAGGTGTACGAAACTGAATTTGCTTCAATATTGAATATACAGCAGAGAATATTGCAGTTAAACGTAGATGTATTCGGGTAATTATTTAATTCTCCGCCATTTTGTAGTAGGTAAAGATATTGACCTCAAATTATATAGTATTCATCAGGAGCTTCAAAATGATGTATCACGCGACCCCTTTTTCCATTCATTTTTTTCCAGATGGCGCCCAGTCGCCATATTGAAATTTTCATCTGTCAATTTTACTCCAAAATATAGTATTCATGAATCAACTTCATCATTCCAAGTTTCAAGTTTGTGGGTTGACCCGTTCAAAACATAAAGTGGGGGAACATCGAAGAAAAGCAATGTATGTACCAAACATCTTAGGAAACTTCATAGAAGTTGCATATTCTTTTCGCATTGACTTGAGAAGAAATCAAAAGTAACCCCAAAAGGGATGGAATTTATAGCCATTCTTGTTTTGCTCCTGGTCGTGTCACAAACTATTTGGTACCATATTCGTATTGAAGACTGTTGTTGAAGGTATCGTAATGTTTCAATTGTATTTCTTTCAAAAGCGTGTTAAAAGAAAATCAGTTTTTGTGAGATACTCTTGGTAATGGGACGCATATATGGTTTTTCTAAGAAAGAGTATTATTGATATGAATGTGTTTTTGATTGATATCATTACCAATTCTGAACCAGTTCAACCTGAAATCATCCAAGGACAAATTTTACAGGCCACCTATCAAAAAACATTTACTCCGTTGGATAACTAATATGGACAACACCTGTCAGTGGAGGAGAAGATTTTTATTTACTGAAAATAAGCGACTCTCGAAATATTTATGGGAACTTCCTTGCACTGATGAGATGCCAATAAGCCCGACACCGGTCTGCGAGTGTGTCCGTAGCAATAATTGAAAATTAGTTCCAGCACTTGTATCATCAGAAGTATGTGCAGGAATTTATTTCATGGAAAAACCCTGCACTCTCAACTTTCCGACATAATTCAACACCCTTCGTGTTATGAACTAGGGCAGCAGTTGTTTTCTGACAGGCTCTAGTCCATCAACATATTGTGTAGGTAGAGTTGTAAACTTATTTTGGATGACTTGATTTATAGTCTGTCTTCAATTATGCTCACCAACCATGCGTCTGAAAGTTTCTCCAAACCAAAGAAGTCACACAGCTAGGTGTTGATGAACAGCTCGACTTGACCTCCAAAGTTCACATCTCTGCACAGTTCTGGGACGGAGAATGTATAGAAGTTATGAAGTGGCTACATTTGTCGAGAAGGTCCGCGAAACCATTGCAACCTCGGGATCATTTTTCTTAGGTTCAGTTGAATCACGGATTCAACAGAAAGTGGAAGCAGTTAATATCAGATTTTTTCTGGATCGCCAGCTGGAGCTCAAACTTAACCTATGAACAGCCCCTAATTGCTACCAACCTTAACCGCTACACCCAAGCGAGATCGCAAAACTGCTCTTAGAAACACTGAAAATTTAACGAGATTCAAGCTCTTCAGACCTATAGCAACCCTCCCTTATTTTCGAATACAGAACGTGATGAGATGGAAATAAAACGCCATCAAGTCAAGAAACGGAATCGAGCTCTTTCCATGTATAAGATTACTTCGCGATTGCGATTGCTCCTTTCTATATGAATAACTTGTGGCGAACGAATTGGTTATTACCCCACCGGGGTTCGTTCCCGGATGCAATATTAATGTTTCGTTTGATATTGAAATGGCATTCGTTTGCGTTTTGCCGCGAACGTCGCAGAAAATCGCACCAGAGTTGAAGGGAGGCGGGGTAATTATGAATACTTTTCTGTTCGGGGTCGATTAGGAGTTAGCTAAGCGCTTTGTGGATTTATTGTAATATTAAGATATATCATAGTGCTGTTGACAGTATACGTTTATACAATTTGGAAATAGTATATATTTCAACTAGCAAGAATTATGGTCCTTACTTGCGAGAATGAGCGATAATGGACAATTCTAGCGAGCAGAATACTATACTTTTTCTGAATAGTATAAATATAGTACAGATTCTGGAAAAGTTCCAGTTCTTGAACGAAACTGAGTTGTAATTTTTCATTATGACAGTATAGCTGTTGAGATAAATCCATTTCATGAGTTGAAATGGAAAAGTGAAGACTTCTTTTTGTAATTGTTTGTGTATATTATCTAGCACAATCTGAAGGAAGTTAGAATTGAAATTGGAACTTGCAGATTTTAAAAGTTCCTGTGCAAATAGGAATTTTTCTTCCTGAATGGGGAGTTTGCCAAATTAGCGATTGTGGAATAAATGAAGATATACATACTTGAAAGCTATTATTTCTGATGGAAGTTTTCACAAGCAATTCTGAATCTATCATTACGACATACCAGCAGCAAGGTGTTATTCATAAGATCCGAACTTATAGAGATGCAACGGAGAATAACATATTTCACTCCCTTTGTGCAATAAAACTCATGAAACATACCCGTTTATCTTCAAAATTTTAACTATATATTTCATTTCACCAAGCATATATATTCATTTAACTGAACTGGAAATATCGCTAGGTTTTTATTCAAGTTCTGGCATAAGGGAATTGATTTGAAAATTTAAATTTCACTGACAATGTGACAGAAAGTTTTCGATGCATTCTTATCCTTCGTCTGTCCTGTGAGAGTATGAGATCATTTAATTCAGCTCTCCGAAGCGCTTTCCATTGAATGAGTTTGACACTTTGATGCATTTTCATTGACATTCCCCTTATAGAAGTTATGATAGGTGAGGATCAGTTTTGTTTGAGGTGTAGTATGATAGGTTTAGGATAAGGCTTGGTTGAATAATTATTCAGGGTGAGGAAGAGTGCGACTGCACGATATGCAGATGACGATTTTTTCCTCAAAATGCTTCCCAAATCTCAGCTTTTTTGTGAACAACGCTCGAGAATTGAGACGTCAATTGGGGTCAAATAATTTCGTTATATTTTTTCAACGTGGTCCACATGGAAAATAATTCATTTCAAAAATCGATACCTTTTTCATTCCTTGCCTTTTTCGTGCGAAAGGTGATATGTATCATTCCAATCATCTCTTTCAAGAACTTCCTATTGATATACAACGGTGTCATGATAGATGAAAATGTGATTTGTTATCTGCAGCTTTCTTCAGACAGCATGACAAAAGTAGATTCTTCAAATTTATGCTTTCTTACTCTTTCTCGAATCATTTCAGTTTCATTCCATTTTACTGTGTGACCTCCAATATTTAAATTGTATAGTGGTACAGTTAGCTATCACTGGACATTAGAGTGGGCAAATACAAACAGGTTATTCATGCGAAGGGTCAAGAATACTCTCCCAGTCCTTTCCATCATTTCCACAAGATCATTTTCAGACATGTTGAATTGCGTTTGGAAAATGAAAATGATTTTACTGGGAATTCAATACTCGCCTAGGACTTTTCAGTTAGCGCACTTGTAACAAACAATTGCTAAATAAATAATTTCAATATTCAAATGAAAGCTTCTGAGCTATTCCACTCGTAACAAACAATTGCTAAATGAATAATTTCAATATTCAAATGATGGTGGAAACTCCAATCGAAGATCTTCGTAAGATCTCTCAAACATAATTGTACTTTGGTATTCAGGATGTAGGTATTCACGGTTATTCATTCCTGTTTATATAATGGAAATGTAAGATTTTCCACGATGACTTAGTGGTTTTATGTGAGAAGTAGCTTCTTGAATATTTTCAGTACCTAATTGGTACTTGAACTCAATACTCAAAACAGCAATAAATCTCGTGATTGAATCATACAAAATTAGTGTAGTGGCTTGATGTATTTGTTTCACTATTTTTCAATGTTTTTTTTGTGTTTCAGGTTCTTTACAAGAAAATTCGGAACGTGTGATTCCTCGTACTTACAGGTATGTTCCCTACTGCAATATAATATACTTTTTTGAAGAAACAACTTTCAACTCTATGATCCGAAGGAACTTTATAACAATCGATGTCTCTTAATCTGTTGGTTGTCACTCAGTCTTTATTTCCTTATTGACGATGAATATTTCCCTCAATGCGAATGAGCATTACAGTAGTATAAAAGTAAGTATTCACAGGAAAATTTTCCTGATCTGAAATATAAAACGTTAGTGAAACATAATTATAAAAATTAACAACTTGACGAGTTGGTAATTCAAATTTCAATGTCATAGGAATTTCATCACTACTACTTACTTGCATGTATCGCACTGATGATGGCGTGAAAGCCGAAAGCGCTTTGCAATTTACAAATAAATATATTCACACGAAATACGACCTTTCCCTGATTTATCAGTCACGTGTAAACAACACCAACAAATCTCACCTGGACATCTTTTGACTGATTGTTCAGCTATTATATATATTATGAATATATAGTAAAATCAATGCAATTCGATACTAAAATAGTTACTGAACGATATCAATTGTGAAGGAACTCCCTCCTTGCACAAGAAAATCGGCACATTTTCTGTCTAGTGTACCTACTTCGATGATTATTTTCTTGGTTTCAAGATATATTCGATAAATTCACCAATTCTAAGCAACTTTTGTACTATGAAGTTTTTCTTGAAAAGCAATGCTTTTCGCGAATGAATTTTTCAGATTATTTTCTGCGATTATTTCCCTCAATGCGAATAAACGATGAAACAGTTGAAGGCTAGACTGCTTTTACAGAGTTTTACAGCGATTAAATGCACTAGACCTTTTAACCGATTAAAATGTTCGAAATAAACCGGGCGTTTGGATCACTTTTCAGGTACTATCTCTGGTACTATATTGTTCCTGTGTTCGATTTTGCTGTTTCCTGAGTTTACATGTTTTCTGGAAATAATCTAAACATATATCCCTCCTTCACCAAGTTCAATCGACCAAAATGCGTGCATTTCCATGATTTTCAAAATTTTGCTTTCAAGCAAATGCTTTCGTGTATAATAATTCAAAATAAAATCCCTCGACCTGCGGTCTCGCGATTTTATCAAATTATCATACACTCAAGTCATTTGCTAAGCAAAATTTCGAGAATCATGGAAGTGCAGCTCACATTTTAACCGAATAAACTTGGTGCACTCGGGATATAACCCCCGATAAATAGAAAAATATACAACTTCTCCCTTAATTACGAAAATGATTTTCTATCTCAAGTTCTTTTTTTTTTCAAAAATAAGTGCTTCCATTTGGTCAAACACTCATAACGTATTATAATAATATAAATAATGTGAAGTGGCAACGATTTTTTTCAAGTGGGGTGGAAGAGAGGGGGAGATTTTTACCATTTTTTTCCAACGAAAAAATAGGAATCAGCATTATTCTTTTCATATCTCGCTCAGTTTTGATGCTAGGAACTTTCATAAAACACTAAATGAAGGTTTTCTGAAGGAGTTTCAGGAGTTTTCCTAGAAAAATGCATTGGTTTTAAGTTATTGGACGTAGAAACTTTCCATTTTTACGTTTGAAAATCACAATCAATTTTCAACAAGCAATAATTCAGTTTGTATTGGGTTTGCATACATCATAAATACACGATTTTCTTTGTTTTTTCATAAGCTATTATTTTGCTCTCCACGGCTTTTTTGGTTACATGCATATTCTCCAGTTATTTGCAAAAAAGAATCTGAAAACGTGTTTTTTTGCCTGAAAACCGGCAATTTCACTCACGAATAAGTCTACAAGTGTTGCCTTTCAGGGAAAACTTCGTAGAACAAAACTTGCTGAGAATTGGTCAATTTTTCGATTCCCGCACTTATATCCAATGAAAAATTTCTCACCCCAAGAAGGGGTGGCAACGACCCCCAGGGAAAAACCAACTCCCGGCACAGGGCAAACTCTGAAATAAATGGTAAGTAGAACCTAAATCCAAAGTATGAAAATCGGTGCTGTATGGGATAAGCTAAAGGCCCCTGCCAAATATTTTTCTGGCTACGACCTTCGATCTGGCGACACATTGTACACCCCGAAGCTCCTCCCGGCCACAACGGAGGGCCGTTATCGCATCCGGCGCTGCAACCATCTCAGGTTCTCCTCCTTTGTCTCCGCGTTTAACCTCTCGAGTGATTAATCGGTCCGCTGATAATTTAATGAATGTGCAAGATAGCAGTTCACATATTGCCCGCAGACCCCGCATCAGAACGAAAAACAGCACATACACTTTCGGGCGACGACAGCTTTAGCGTTTCTTCTATTGACAAATTTAGGTCGTACGATTGATGGATTGGAGTGCGAGGGGTTGCGTGGCCTGGAAGTCTCTGGGAAAGAGTCGTTAACATGTGTATTTTTAATGGGTCTTATGGATAATACGGTTGCGTTTTTTTAGAGGAACAATTTCCTTTTGTTCAAAGTTCAATTGTTGATTGAAATATTGTGTTTTTTATTATTGAGTGTTACAATAGCTGTTTGTGATCTGCAGCATGTTTAATCGTGAATGTTACAAGTTATTCAAGTGAAAATTATCAAGCTGTGTGCACGTACCAATATACTTGGAAAAAGAAGAGCTTTTGTATTTCGTTCAGAAAATTATGTATTAAAATTGTAGCAGAGCGCTTTCGACTACAAAGTCATCATCAGTGCTTACCTTTATTATTCATTATTTATATAACATTGTAGTTACTAACTCGTCAGGGTACAAGAGCCACAGCCATAAAAGTACATGTTTCTGAAGGACACAGAATCATTTAGGAAATTGTGGACATATATCAATGTAAAGAAGATAAAACTCTCAACAGGATTATTCCGGATAATAAAAATGGTACCAATGAAGTCCAAAGAAATTGAAATGCGTTAAAATAAAAATTGAAATTTGACAGTGTGACAGGTTGACGATGACAGTTGAAGGCAGTAACATGGAGCATGAAATAAAAAAGAATATGTATTATGATCAAAAGGTAAATTGACAACCAAAGAATGACTTCATAAGGAACCCGTACTTTCAAAAATGTCGGTCCGCTGAGAACCTACAGTGTTCAGTCCTATGCAGAGATGAACCTCAAAATATGATTATACAATGTCATATATCATTAATTGAAAACAACCATTGATTTTGAAACTTTGTCATTACTTTTAGGACATATTGTCCAAACATGTTTCGTGAATCATCTCTGCCTAGGACTGAAAACGGTAGGTTCTCAGCAGACTGACATTTTCAGAACTCTGTACGGCTTCCTTATGAATTCATTCTCTGGTTTGTCAATTTTTCTTTTGATCATGAGACAATTTCAAATTTTATTTCCACGCCACTGCAATTTCATGGAGTTCATTGGTACTAGTTTTATTATCTAGGATAATCCTTGTCAGAATGCAATAATTTCAATATGTAGTTTGTTCACAATTTTATGAATAATTTTGTGTTTCAGAAACATTCATTTTTATGACGATGGCTCTTGTACACCTGACGAGTGAGTTAACTCAATTCTCATTACATACTCTTCAAATGAAATCTCTATTTACCCACAATTTCAAAAAAAATTCAAATATTACTTACTTCCATGTAAGCACTGATGATAAGTCGTAAGTGAAATACAAAAGTCCTTCTTCTTCCAAGTACAAGCTATCCAGACAGTTGAGAAACATCACATTTTTTCAACCTATAATGATAAAACTATTACGATTCTTCGAATTCACCACTCATCCTGATCTTACCATGTTTCCTTTCCAATCCCTTTATTCAGGATCAAAATCTTTTCATATCCACATCTTGATTACCATGATTAACTAAGGGTATTGGGGCAAAAATGAACATGTTTAGTACCTTCTTCATTTTTCTACGGTTGACCCCTGGCTAGAAGCATGACATTCCGTGGATTCATAATAATAATAATAATAATCTTTATTTTCAAATAGGTACATCCTAATTTACAAATATTAATAAATAGTAGTAGTTTTACAATTCAATGATTACATGGTTTTTGTACATTCTAAGCATTGTACTTCACCTTAAGGTATTTCATTAGCTCCTGTTTGAAATTGAGCAAAGTGTTACAGTTTTTCAATTGGTCTGGAAGTTTGTTATATTCTAGGAAGCCTTTATGGAATAGAGAATTCATTGTTTTTGAATGATTAGTTCGGGGTATGCATAAGCTGTTACTGTTTCTTGTGTGGTAGCTATGTACATCATGCCTGTATAGAACAAATTGGTCAAAGTGTGAGGGAGCTAGACTTCTTATCATTTTGAATATAAATATCATTGAAAAATAATACAACCTATCTTTTACTGATAACCAGTCCAATATCCGAAGCATTGTTATAATGGGGGTATATCTATTGCATCTCAGGAGAATTCGCATTCCTCTGTTCTGTAGTTTCTGTAGTGATGCTGAAGAGTTAGTATCAAGCAGTGATAATAATGTAGGGCAGTACTCAAAATGGGGCTGAATTATTGTTCTGAAAACTGTAATTGATGTTTCGAAAGTTAAAAATTTGCTGATACGAGTAAAGAAGAACAATTTTTGTGCTATTTTGTTAGAAATATATTGGTAGTGTTGTTTGAGATTCAGACTATTGTCTATAATGACACCTAGATACTTGTATTGTTCAACAATCTCAATTGAGTCGCCGAAAATTTCCAAGTTCACTGTATTCAAGTTGATAAGATTGTATTTGTACTTTGTTGTTATTATTATTGCTTTTGTCTTATCAGTATTCAACTTGAGTTTATTGATGTTGAGAAAGGTTGTTATTTTTGATAATGCTCGTTTCATTTTATTAACAGCTTCAGGCAGATGATAATCGCTTACAGCAAGCATCGTGTCATCTGCAAACAGGTTAATAAATTCAAAATTCTCAGTATGTACAATATTATTCAAATATAAAATGAACAAAAGGGGTCCCAAGACAATCCCTTGGGGAACACCTGTTGTTATATTTCTAGCATGTGATAAAGAGTCATTCACTTTTGTACATTGGGATCTACTTGATAAATAGCCTCTGAACCACTGAAGTACTTTTCCCCTTGAATCATAATATTCAAGCTTCATGAGTAGTATTGGAACATCAATAGTTTCAAAAGCTCGTTTGAAATCAAGGAAAACTGCTACTACATACTCATTGTTATCTATTGCTATCTTCCGTTTAGTCAAGGTTAGTTGTAGAGCTGTTTCACATGAGTGTTTTGATCTGAAGCCAGATTGATATTCCATTAAAAGTTTATTACTATCAAGGTAATCACGAACCTGATTATAAGCAGCCACTTTCAACACTTTTTCTAATGCTGGTAATGTATTTATAGGGCGAAAATTGTTAGCTTCAATGGTATTACTGATTTTTGGTACCGGAACAATAGTACTAGTTTTTAAGTCTTTTGGAAATTGACCCTCAGTGAGCGATGTATTGACAAAATTCAAGATCACATGACCTATGACTTTCATTATACTTTTCAGTACTTTATTATTCATTACTTGGGAGTTGCATTTACTATCAAGATTATTTACAATGTTTTTCATTTCTAGCATTGTGAGTGGATTAAAGTGTGTCATCGAGTTGTTTATGACAGGTAAATCAATGTTAGGCCATGGAGGAGATGCGGGAATAGTGGCTCTAATGTCAGAAATACTTTGTATGAAAAAAATATTGAAATTTTCAGCTTGATCTTGATTCGATTTCGCAATAATGGTTCTGTGTTGAAAATTAAATACGATTTCATCAAGAATAGAATTATGATTAGGTTTTATTAATGATTTTAACGTTTTCCACATTCTTTTTGAATCATTTGTACAGTTCAGGATTTCATTTTGATAGAATTCTGTTTTTTTCTTTTTCAGTAGGTTAACAACCTCATTTCTCAAACTTTTGTACATAGTCCAGACAGAGGTATGTTATGATTCTTGCATTCCTATGAAGGTGATTATTCTTGGATTCCATCAATCGATCACATGTATATTCCTCTTTCCTCTGCATCATCACATACATCTTTGATCCTGGAATTCTATCTACCGATATTACCGCATTTTTTTGTTCACCTGCCTTCCACATCCGCTGTATTCCATTATATTCTGGCATTCAAAATTAATCAGCTCACGCTAAAAATTCAAGTATTCGTGAAAAAAATTATTGGAAACGGAAAGCAAGTACCTATTTTTCCATTCTAGTATACAATCAAGTATTTGTATGATTGTCATTCAATGTTTTTCCATCTTCAGGATCACACGGAAGGCGAATCCCTGCTTTGTTCCCGATCTCAGATTACAGAAACAAGTTTAGATAGGCAATGGCATACTTGTGAAAACCAAAAACTATTGCGCCACATGTAAGTAGCTATTGTTGACCCAGCATTTATTTAGAATACACGTGTATTCTGAATAAATGGTGGCGGCTTCCAGATTTTTGTTCGAAACAGTGGGATATGTAACATTTGACCTGATAATTTTCTTCTCATCACTACATTCAATGGCCCAAAAACCAAATTTTTACTTCAAATTGTTTGTAAAACTGAACTAAAAGTGATAATTTTTCGAAATTTGTTGTTTGACAATTTGTGGGCTGGTGCTGTATCTGGTTATATCAATGAAGCAAGAAATTGTTTCACCTACTTACTGTCTCCAGTGTCTCGTTGGCCATTGAAAATGAGGGATAATAAAAAAAATCGTGCGTTACCAGCAGAAATTACCGCACAAACATGGTGGGAGTAGAAAAAGTACAGTACAAAACTCGAGGTTAAAGCTTGTTGAAACTAGTTACGTGCCTTCAAGCGTAATAGGGTACTTATCCTCCTCGTTACGTAATAAACTTTACATACAGCCTAACTATTTCGTCGGTATCTTTTTTACAGTAGTATCCTATGAGTTCATATTTCTTTGGGCGAGAACCGCATATGTTGTCTTTTCGAGATTGAATTGAAGGGTATTGCTAGCCAAGCATGATACCTTTCATTCATAATAAACTGTTATTTGTGGATGGATTGGATCTTTTTTTTTTTCATAAACACGTACCCTCTGAAATCTTAAAATATGTATACAATAGGAGTCCCAATACTGAGCCTAGAGGTACACCTGCTATTGTGATTTAACTCTGAATGAAATATCCATCACCACTGTGATTTGCTATCTGTTAGATATGCTTTGATTATTGAAGGTGTATTTAACTTTATTCCTATTTTCTCACATTTTCTCAGGTAGGAGAGAAGTGAAATAGTCTAATCATCATTTGCAGTAGTTGAGTTATCAATAAAATCAGTGGTTGAAAATGTATTATTTCTCTTTTCTGGAAACCACCTCCCAAAATCGCACTTGACCGGTGTCCGACGCGTCGCCCCTCCGTCATCGCCGCGAGGACCAACAGCGTCGCAAAAACGACGCCTCCTCACGTCGCGTCGCGCATAGCCGCCGTGGACGCTTATCTCCCGATAACATATATCTGGCCCTTCGTCGAACCGTTCAGTCTATCGAACACCGAATCGGAGTCGTGTTATCGAAAATCGACTTCGCGTTTCCTTTCTAGTCGCGATTATTTCGAGCGGGACAAACAGTATACTTTTTGGGAAGAGGAGGAGATTCCTTGCAGAAAACGCCAAGGCGGTTGTGTTGTTTTGGGTTCGAAAGCAACGCCGACATAACCTACAAACTAGGCCCTGTACGGAATGCGTTTATTGTGACACTGCGTGTTATCCTGATTTGGTTATCTTATCTTTCGGCTACCGATTCAGCGGGGCAACCGATAAACAGGTATGACTGTGTGTGGAGTTTAACGATTGATTTGATTGCACTAGTTTTGATAGTCGTGCTAAAACCCGGCTGAATGTTGTTGGTTGTACTGGCTAACTTGACTCAATTTCCAGGGGAAAAGCAAATCTATAAATTTTTCGCCGTCGAAAAATAATTCAACCTCACAAAAATATAAACGGAATCAGCTTGAGAGTGTTGAGGCAATTGTTTTCTTCAGCTGCTAAATACAAAGTATCAACAACTATATTTCAAGAAGTACTAAATAAAATGGTTCGCTCCTTAACTTTCCAGAAATTACAGTAAATGCCAGTGGCGCATTTGCTTTTTCAGCTACAGTAAAACTCGGAAAAACCTGCACACCACATCATCTGAAAATCTTGATCTACCAATGTCCTCTCTTTCATAGATAAAATGTAGCTCTCCGGAGGCTTCAATAAATTTAACATGTCGCCAGATTATTTAGTGATTATTTAGTGACACAGCTATCGTTAACCAGCTGTCGTGCCCCTACGAACGGCAACCTGCAAAATTTGAAACTTGTGCCACATATAAAAGAGATGATCTTAGGAATATTAAGAGTTTGTCTGTCATCGAAACGTGTACCATCAATAGTTACGTTGGGTGAATTACGATTAGATCCTAATTAGCATATTCTCCCCAAAGTAAAACGTTCCTAAGCGTGGTAGGAATGAAACCCGTATTAAACGCCGGGGACACACGGTCCGGGTAAACGCCCGTCCGAGTTTTGTCCGGGCTCCGGATGATCCAGAAGTACATTGTGAGAATTAGTGAAGAACACACGGAACCCGGACGGGCGTATGCCCGTCCGATAGCAAAAACGCCCGGATGTATTCTCAACTGATCATCCGAGACCCGGCCGGGCGTTCACCCGTCCGACAGGTAGCGGGGCATTGTGTCAAATAGGCGGGAACACACGGTCCGGTCCGGGCGAACATGTGCAATGTGCAGTTCAGTTGTGACCGTCGTGTGTGCATTCTAGAGTTGGTGGTTTGGTGCTTGGTTGTGATATACTCATATATTGGAGAGTTGATAATGACGACGATGATGTTTTGCACATGAACTTTTAAAAAATAGGAACAGTATTATATTATAAAATAAAATATAATATTTTTTATAAATAGTTGAAGAATTTTTCTTCATCTTCTCTTAATTCGAAAAATAGAGTATTGAAGTGTCCTAATATGTTTCTCTTCTGCACTACAGGATGTATCCATACACTTCTATTACGTTTCTTTTTACGTCTGTGACGCAGTAAACAAATCACTGCTAATAGTTTACGTCTATCTTCGTCCATAATCAAGCCGAAAATGACGACAAGTGGAATAAAATCGCCCGGACGGGAGTTTGCTCGGATGTAGTGTGTTCTGTCCATCAAAATATCGTCCGTCCGGCCAATCGCCCGTCCGGGCCGTCACCCGGACCATGTGTCCCCGGCCTAAGGTTCGGTCCTCAATGTCTTGCCCCTCTCACACGCCAATAGCGCGGTGGTACTCTACCGCTAGTAGGTACTTGAAATAATTTGAATATTCATCACTTTTTACCAATGTTCGGTACACCCCTAAAAGCGTACGTACAAAAATTTTGCAGAATTTTCCATATATTTTATATTAATATTGATCATTATAATAAATGCAAGCAAAAATAGTTTCAATTTTTCTCTCAGATCGCATCTTGGAAAAATCCTATTATTTTCAATAATATTTTAATCTCAAATGGTGATCTTGAGGGGTGGAAAATCGTTCCGTCATGACTTTAAGGACCCTCCTGAACTCTTCGGAAATATATGTTCAGACGTTCTCATGAGTTGAATCGGAGTAGATATACCTATATTTGATAACTTTTTGGGTTGCATGACATTGAACATGTCACTATGCAGAGTTGGACAAATTCACTACCTTCGTGAATTGAATTCACAAGTTACAATTCACACGAAGAATAAATTGAATTCATGAATGGAAATAAGTCAAAAAAAAATTATAGTCACGAGCTAGCTTATGAATGGTTACTCAAATCAATTCAACATTCATTTTGCTAACTCCAAAACGAAACATCAATCGGTTTCCTTACCAGAGTTCAAAATGAGTTTTTCCGTTATACCTCTTCATAAAGAAATAATAACATTAAAAAATTATAACTGTAGTTTTGCACCTTGTTTTCTGAAAACAATTCGTCTTGTCGGTGATACTTTACTCACGGACTCACTTCTTTGAATAATAATAATATTGATTCCTCGTTAAGAAGTCCAATATAAAAATGTACAGCTTATCCAATCCATCTTGGCACAAACTCAGATACTTTTCCAGTTGCACACTGGTATTGTGAACCATGACGAAAGGAAAAACACCTTCTAGGAATAAATTTCAACACAGTGAATACATATAATAGGTGTTTTTTCATCTTAGTATACTTCACAGAGATTGCTGGGTATATACGTTAGTAGTTCTGTGCCAAGATGGATTGGATAAGCTGTATTTCTACTTGTAAGACAAGAAAAACGTCGATACGAGTGATATTAGAAATAAATGTCATGAATATTGTCTGTGATTAAAAAAATTCGAATATAAATATTCATAATAAATAAATAAATAATAAATAATAATAAATAATAAATATTCAAATACAAATATGATTAAAATGGAAAAATACAAATAAAGATAATTTTTTTTTTAATTCATACAGTGTATAACAATTTTTTTCAAGCGGAAGATTTTTCAAATTAGATTTGAAAATTTGAATTGCTGGTGAATTTTAAATTAATTCGTCTTATTGAAGAATTTTTGGCCGAGATAAAGAAAACTTTTTTGGTATAATGTTGTAGGGCATTAATTGATCTCTAGAACATGTGGAATAATTATGTTGCTGTATTGAGAATTCATGCTTATATATGAAAATGTAATGATTCATAAATATACAGGCCAGCAACTGTGAGTATCCTCAAATTTTTTAAACCATTTGTACATGATACTCTTCACCCTATTCCAGATTCAACTCTTATCGCTCTCTTCTGTAGAATGAATATTCTTTCAGCAGAGGAACTTGTACCCCAATTTAGAATTTCATATCGTAAGTGGCAATTCATGGTCAATGTAACTTTTGTACTCGCAAAATCATCTATAACCTCAGAGCGTATCAAATTTTTCTCAGTTCATCACAGAGTGTTTCAATGTGAGGAGTCCATGTGAATTTGTAGTCTAAGGTTAGGCCTAACATCTTTGTAGTTGTACAAGATTCAATTTCTTGATCCTCATTGATATAAATAACAAATTTTCTGTAGAATTGCCCAATGTGTACTTCAATAATGTGGTTTTAAATATGTTGAGCTCCAAATGATTTTCTTCGCCCATGTATGTACCAGTTCAAACACAATCTGGGCTCTATCTATTAATTTTGTCGTATGCTAATCCTTGATAAAAAAATTGGTATCGTCGGCATTTGCTATCAAATGAACTGACAACAGACGATGGAAATGATTCATTAGGTCGTTTGCATATATTAGAAATATTCTAGGTCCAAGTATAGAACCCTGCGGTACACCCTGCTTGATGTTTGTCTGATTAACGCTTTGAATTCTGCCATCCAAATGGGTTTTTATTTGCTTCAAAGCCACTCCTTTTACACCATACCTTTCCAATTACAGTAGTAAAATGTCGTGATTAACAGAATCGAAGGCTCTGGAGAATCTATGATAAGCCACAGATATCAAATTTGCCGTCTAGTGCATTTATCACAAGACCATTAAATTGGTGCTGTGTCTGTGCTCTTGTTTTTTGTTAATCCATGTTTTTTCGAGGGAGGGAGTTTATTATAATCAAGAATGTCGGCCATTGATTCCTTTTATATGGAAGATGTTATCATCATTATTGTCCTTATATATCAAAATCGTACTTTCCTTAGCACTTCTATCAGAGTTGGTTGATCTGACCTGTACAGTTTGGAAATCTCCCAGATATCTGTCTCTTCAAGGAAAAGGTTCCACGTGAAAATCAGAACCTACATCTCTTTTCTTTTGATAACATTACATGCTTCTTTGACGTGACTTGATTAAAAATAATTCATGTCCAAAAGTAGAAATAGAATATCACTAAGTCATCCGTAATAATACCAGTATAACAAATAATACTCATTGAGTGGGACACTTGATTATTTTTGTTAATGCGAAGAGAATACAAAACTTCATAAAGACAATTTCTTCCTTTTTTGTTGATGATTTGTGACGGACTTGTTTTCGAAGTTCACTCTGAGCATAGATATTTGATGAAAACATTATCTTAATCGATATGGCGATATCATGCAAAAGCTGGGGTAATGATTTACGCCATATGCTCGATTGTGGAAGTGGATTACTACAAATGAACAAAAGTGGAAATGGATTATAATTGTTCACATGATACGTTCTCCGTTATCACTCTACTGGAAGGATTTTATAGGGATATTGAGAGAATAATGGAATATTTGGGGCAATATCTAAAACCTTTTTTTATCAAAGCTCAAATGCCCCAGTACAAATTGGAAGAATTTTGATTTTGCTTACATTAATCACTCGCATCACCACGTGGAATGAGACGAAGAAGTTGACATATTGAAACGTTATTTTGTCATCTTCATCTGCGGGAGTACACCTCTTTCATTCAACCATACCTAACTAGTGCGGAAAGTGCTACTTTTCTGCATGCAACGTCAGTTTTCCGACCAACGCGAAGCGGATTCACATCGAAAATATAATGATTTGAAATGTTCATGGTTTTTCATTAGTTTTTTCAACCCCCCCAATAAAAAATATCGAACTGCCTAATTCTTCCATATGTGCAACACAAGTCACCATTTACCAGTTATTTCATCCGTTTCAGATTTTTCGAATATCGATTTTTATAGTTCATTTTCAATAATGAAATGTTCATGACATTTTTCATTTTAATTAATTTCCATATATCCATTTTACAGAATCAAAATTTTTTATAAGACGTCTTTTAATTTGAAATTCCCATGTATTTTTTTCTTTCAATACTTTTATTTTTTCATCAGTAGCCATTTTCAATAATTCATTCAAATCTTCCATTTTTTGAATTTCGACATATTTTTTATTTTTAATTGATTAACTTCATTATTATCATATTTTGATATTTAAATTTTTTCCCGTTAATAAGAGCTCTACTTTCTTCACTAAGATTTTATGGTGGATTTCAATCAATAGAAGTTAGGATAGCTACATCTGAACACAGATAAGAATGTCAGCAAAACAAATGAAAACAGTTTCGCCGGAGAGAGTGATAGAGTATATTACTTAACGAGAATGATAAGTAGCCTATTACGCACTAGCGAAAAATTGTGGGTACAACGCTTTAGCCGCGAGTGCTTGTGCGGTAATGTCTGCCGGTGTAGCACAAATTCCTTCGTTATCCCTCATTTTCAATGATAAAGGAGACACTGGATGACAGCGAGTAGGTGAAACAATTACTTTCTTCATGGATCTCGTCATGGATATAACTAGATATAGTACCAATCCATGAACTGTTAAACAATAAGTTTCCTAAAAAAATCATTTTCAATGCAATTTTGACGAAGAATTCAAAACGAAAATTCGCCGAGTTCGGTTTTATCAATTGAATGTAGTCATGATATCAAATATATCAGATCAAATGTAACATATCCCATCATTGGAAAGAAACAATTCCACAGGGGAAATCAATAAAAAAGTACACTTTACCACACGCTCCTATGAAAAACTAATAATTCTGAGTATTTTACTCCGCACATTCTGAGATTGCAAAATTTAGGAAACAGGAAAGTATTGGCAATACTCGCATCCCAGTGAAAAATGAATTGTCCCTTTCCGTTCGTACATTCCGCTTTTCCCGAAATGTAATTTATCACATCGAAAGCGGATAGATCTCGGGAATAGGTAAAAAGGTGTTCTCCGCGCTATTTCTTGTTCTCGGAATTCTCATTTCGCGAATGATATACCGAAAGGAACTAAGAGTATATGGGATTCCATTACGGTGGTCGGGAAGTCGGAGGATGGATAGCTTTTCTTAGTTTGATTGATCGTTTGGGATTTTATGCTGGTACTTTATTTATGTTCGGAGTGGTTGAAACTCGTGGTTTTCATGTTTTTCGCACAAAACACCGTGTTCAGTTCTTTATTTGTTTTGGTGGGATTATTACATAAATTGGAAGATAGAAGTTGAATGAATACTAAACGAGGTATATATAATTACATTATAGAATGAAGATGTATCTATACTGAGCACCAAACTGAAAATATTTCCATTTACATGGTGCCTAGTCTTGAGTTCTCGACAGCTAAAAATCTCAGTTTAAAAAATAATCAAAGGTAATACCACGAGTCCCTAAAATTTAATCGAGAAATTTTCATTTTCCACAAAAACTTTTTTATTTGGCAAAAGTATGAGAACAAACCGATTGATAAAATCACGAGTCCGTAGGACCAGTGATTTCATCTAATTCGATTTGTTTGAATGCTTTTGCCTCAAAATAAAAAAGTTTGAGTATTTCGAAAATGAAAATTTATCTTATTAAATTTGAAGAACGAGTTGTATTTGGAGAGATTATTTTTTGAACAAATTGAAGGAAGAACAATTTAATTGATCAGTATTTCATTTACATAAGAAGGAAAGGAGAATAGGTGAAAATTTTACAAATTTGAAATGTCAAACAACGATGTATGCCCTCTATGATCCAGAAGAGATATGATGCTTGCGCAGTTCATATGATAATGCTTGCCGACGATACCAAGAGATGGCGTCACACCTCTCATTGTACAAGGTTGATAATTGAAAATTTCTTATGAAATGAAAATCACGCCAGAAGGAACATAAAATCATTCGTTATGTCGTTTTATCCAAATCTCCATACAACGGTTTCTTCTCATACCATAAAAAAATTTATTCTATTTAATAAAAACTAATTGTACGCCATCTTCATTTGAGTTCAGGAAACCTTAAATATTTGAATCAGTCGTTCGCTATATCTGTCATAAAGTTGGGATTATGAGCAATTACGTGTTTGAGTGTTCATTGAAATGTGTTGTTTATGTTATTATTATGCTGAAAAAGTGAAAAGTGAATGACTATCAATAATAAGGTAACTCTTCATTCATGATAATTTATATAAATATGAGCCAGTTCAATAGAATCGACGCGGTGAACCTGATAGTTTTGATAGTTCAGAGGTAAACAACGTTTTATCAAAAGGACCAGGCAGTTTTATTGGTATAATACCGAATGATTGGCCAGAAAAACCATAGAATAACCCGCTACTATTAGTTGAAATGCCAAAAACGTCACATTTTGACAAGTGAAAAAATAATCAGCGTTGAACAATCACATTCCGGAAGATATGATGTAGGATATAACCTATATGTAAGTATATAATAGTTATTTATGTATCAAGGGAATTAGGAGGGCCTTAATTACCGATGGCAAAGTTTGCGTCCCGAGGGCCTCTGGCCCAAGGGACAGCAATTGCCTGAGGTTATTAAGGCTCATTAATTCCCGTGGTACATAGATAATTTTATTTCTGACCGATTTCAATGAAATTTTGTTCATTTTTGAAACGGAAAAATGTACCAATTCATTACCTTCCCGGTATATTTGAATCAGGTACCGTTGATTATAGTAGAGTTTTCTTGTTGCTAGGTTGTTGCTATGTTACTTGTTTATAAACAGAACTTTGTTATCAAGCTGCGTTTGCGGTAAAAACGTGTTTTCTACCCCAAATATAATGGAGGATATTTTGAAAAAAGCTGAACAAGCAAGAGAATCATTAATTCCATCGAAAAGTGAAGCCGTATACCGAAAAGAATACAAGATATATCTGGACTGGCTGACACGGAAAAATGTTACTACTCACTCTATATATATATATATATATATATATATATATATATATATATATATATATATATATACATATATATATATATATATATATATATATATATATATATATATATAATTTTATTTTTACTTGTGAAAGGTAGAGGGAATTATAAAATCTATAATGTCCCAAGGGAGTTATGACCCTCTTTATTGATAGCGTAACTATGACGATATGAGCTAATAATATCCCGGTCAGAAATAAAATAATAAAAGTGTGTGAGTGAGTTCATACTTTATAATGATAACAGACACATTTAGAATCTCGAGGAGGTATCAGTCATTTATTTAAATCAATTTAGGAATACGATTATTTTTGTGGGGGGAAAGAAGTTTTGAGGAAATTATTTTTATATTTTTCTTCCCCATGTCAATGCAAAAAATACCAAGGTTCTATGAAATAAGTAATATCGAATGATAGGTAAACACTACTGGTGAAGTTTTTTGGAGTTGAATCCCTATAAGTCATTGGTGTTATGTCCCAAATAGAAATGAATCACCTCATTTTATGGTTTATTGAAATTTCACCGTACATTGTTGTCCAATTTTAATTCTTGAAGTTTCATCAACGTTAGATGCAAATTTCTTTTTTTGATATAGTCGACCTAGTTTTTGTATCTAGAAACTCGATCATAATGGAATCGAAATTCCTGAGCATTAGTTCTAGTTCCACTCATTGGTATCACGAATACGGAAGGATTGATGCAACAGTAATTTCCTTTTCAACTTTCACTTCCACTTTCACTATGAAAGATAAACCTCCCATTACCAGTAGAGCATTTTATGCACCAACATTTTCACTTAAAATCGGGAAACCCGGATTTTTGGAAGTGAAAGTTCAATTTGTTTTGGCACATGCGTATTTAGACAACGATTGACAAAATAACTACAACTATAATGCTTGGTCCATAGACCAAACTTTTAATATATCCATTACTTTGAGAAAGATTCAACAATGCCAGTTAATGGAAGCGTTCATACACGACACTTTAACATTTTGAGTATAAACGCATTAGCATTGTGAGAACTTTCTTAGAGTAAGTAAAATATGGTAAATAGGTAAAAGAAAAAATGTGGTCTGTGAACCAAGCATGAGACTTATCAATGGAATGAGCTGATTTTGAAACATTTCCTAATCCTATCACATTTATGGTTGGTGAGCATACGTACTTTTTGATGAAAAGGCTGTACAAAAAACTAATATTTTCTTAGAGAAAAAGTTGAAGTGGATGTTGAAGCTGAAATATATGATACTTACAATTACATAAAGCCACCTTTTCTCTCAAATTTCCAGGTCGTCTCGCCTTGATATCTTACAAATATAATTTTTTATTAGATTATGATTTTCATTCAGAATTTGGACTCCTGACGCCAGGAAAGTGTCGGTATAGAAATCGTCATGACCAACTTCTACATTTCAATTATGCGTTGAGATCAACGTCGAGATATAACATTTCATTGTCGCTTATAATTGCACGGGTGCATAAAAATTACCGATAATTTTGCAAGAAAGCGTGATATCTAAAAATTGCAAGTTTATTTTCATATTTTGGCGAAAGTGCCCGAGTCCGAAGGATGAGGGCTCTTTAACAAAATATGAAAATAACCGAATGCAATTTGTCTAAGATATCACGCTTGAATGCAAAATTATCTGGTCATTTTTATGCACGAATGTAATTCATTGGAATATTTCACGAATAAAAAAATTCTCTAGGAAATGTTATTTTTTGTTCATTTGTACTTTCCTCTATAGATTTTATAGAGTACTCACCTAAACCCGAAATGTTTTTCTATTTTTGAAGTTTATCTGACATTTATTCGTGTTGTTTACTGACGTCTAGCGATACGGTTTCAAATGTGTTGTTATGGTGACTTGATACAATGCAATTACCGCTGTAAGATTTCGATACAATGCAATTACCGCTGTAAGTTTCCGAAAATTGCATTGCTCTTATGGGACATTTTATAAATGAGGGAAATATTCTGTTCAATTTTCTAACACCCTTATCAAAACCTAACCAGTCAGACCTCATACAACTTCAGATAACAGAATAGAGTCGTTCTGAAACTGAAAACGTTCCTTGTAGCTGGCTTCCTTTCAGTAGTCATTACTTTTGTTGGTGTTTTGATGTTGAGACGGAGTAGACTTGAATGAGAATAGCGTTGAAACAAACCCTTTCACATCAAACAAAAACTTAAACAAAACCTCACGAGCCAATCCATCGTCAGAGCTTTTTCAACAAAAAAAGGGAGAAAAGCCTTCTTGGAGACTCTTTCCATTGGAATTAAATATTCCGTTGTTGGATTGGACGGGAGTGACTGATGGCATGACTGTGAGGCTGTGTACGCCCTCAAAATGTAATTGTTGCTCTTGAATCCCATTGGAAAAGGATCTGAAGGAGTTGAAATATCAAAAAAAATATATATAACTGTTGTCTGACATTCAGAATCACAAGAGCGTATTCTGATAATGATCCTTTCCATTCTTCCCTTCAATGGGCATACGAGAGAATCCAAGCGTGATTTCATTGTAAAAGGGAGTACTCTTTTTCACTTCTCGTAACTGTATGATATAAAGTAATCCATTATATAACTGATAATTTCCCTCGATGCGAATAAATGATGAAAAAATTGAAGACTAGACTGCTTTCATGGAGTTTTACAGCGATTAAATGCACTAGACCTTTTAACCGATTAAACTGATCAAAATAAACCGGGCGTATGGCTCTCTTTTCAGGTACTATCTCGGTTACTATATTGTTTCTGTGTTCGATTTCGATGTTTTCTGAGTTTACAGGTTTTCTGGAAATAATCTCAACATATATCCCTCCTTTACCAAGCTTAATCGACCAAAATATGTGCATTCCCATGATTTTCGAAATTTTGCTCAGCAAATGACTTGGATATTCTTGAATGTGGTTGACAATGTTCCTTGCTGAATGGTAATGGTCCGGACTTCATTAACTATATTATTAACTCTGTTGAAACCTGTTGCTGAGAACGAAAGGATAATAATTTTTAATTACAAAGAGTTTATATTACGGTAGTAGAAGGCTAAACAATCATTCATAGTCAATCAGCTCAAAATAAAATTATAATAAAATTTAAGTAATTAACAGAATAAAGTAATTCAGAGTAAAATCGTGGGGTGCTTGATATATTATATATTACAATCATTCTATAGGTAATTATCTTTGAGAGGAGACTTATGAAATGTAGTAAAATGCACCCCACGCTTTTTACTCTGAATTACTTTATTCTGTTAATTACTTAAATTTTATTATAATTTTATTTTGAGCTGATTGACTATGAATGATTGTTTAGCCTTCTACTACCGTAATATAAACTCTTTGTAATTAAAAATTATTTTCTATTTTTTAGTTCGGTTAGCTAAAAAAGCGTGTTTTTTCAGTTTTTTAAACTATTATTTATTTTTCATTTTTAGTTCAATTTATCAATTAGTTTCTAGTGGAAATGTGATATTTCTTACGAATCATTCCGCAATCTCATCATTTCATTTAAAGCTTCACTATTGCATGGGGTACTTCCTGTTAACTTAGAGCAATCAAGTTCTTCAATCCGAATACCGTCTAAAGATCTTACACGACTAAGTGCTACATAGGCTTGTCCAGCAGCAAACAATCGCGAGCCTAGGTAAATTACTGCATGATCAACTGTACAACCTTGCATCTTGTGAACGGTCGAAGCCCAACTCAGGATTATTGGCAACATTCGTCTTTCAGCAGTTCCGTGGCTGTATTTCGCTGGGAACTATATTATATGTTACATAAATATCATATACAGTAATTTGCATGTATCAGACTCATGTACACCTACGCATGTAAGACAAGGAATGAACATTGTGAGAACGCAACTACCCTGAAAACGTTTCTGCCTCCGTTGTGCTGTGCCGAGTGCCCGAACGAAAGACCGAAAACGAAGGAGTAAGTCCGAAACTGCAGGCATGCGCAGAACGCGCGCTAGCTCTATCTTTTTTACTCCACTACAGAGGATCTATAAAAGAATTTATTAATCCTGGTGGTCCTTATAAGGATAATGGAAAACTATGATCAAATTATTGCATTGTCATCGATCCTTGATACGTATGCAAAGTTTGAAATTAATCAGACTTCTGGAAATTGGTGATAATTATGCTCAAAGATTCCGTTACATACATAGTTACAACCCAAGCTAATAATAAAAAAATAAAAAAAAATAAATAAATAAAAAAAATGCTTGTTAATTAATAAAAATACAAATACAGTGAGAAAATCAAATCAAAATCAAATTTTTTGGTCAATAAGGAAATTGAGGATTGATTGATCAAAGAAAATAATGTTGTTACAAAAAATCGAGATATCGAATATGAAATATGAGTCAAAAAAATCAATCGTCTTCGGGTGATGTCATCACCCGAAAGCACCAATCGAAACGTCGTGAGTACATTCATTCCTTTATATAAAATATTTTTTGACTCCTATTTCATATTAGATATCTCGATTTTTTGTAACAACATTATTTTCTTCGATCAATCAATCCTCAATTTCATTATTGACCAAAAAATTTGAATTTGATTTGATTTTCTCACTTGATTTGTATTTTTATTCTTTCGTTGTTAGCAATGTTTCGAAAGAGTTATTAATTAATTAAGACAACGGAAGTCCGAACCATTACCATTCAAATGACTTCGGTGTATGATAATTTGATAAAATCCCGAGACCGCAGTGTAGCACACATTTCAACCGATTAAACTTGGTGCAGTCGGAATATAACCCCCAATTATAAACAGTAAATTGTGTTGATATTCCTGTCAATTCTGAACAGTGCCACCTTCTATGTCAAAAAAAAATATCCTTCTCTCACTTTTCAAACGTCCCAACTCTGATAGTGACCAATAAATCGATACATCTACAATCAGACTGTACTTTATTGGAACCTATATTGTTTTGAGGTTCAGTTGTACAAAACAAGTTTGTATCCAGTTCGGGTGAACTAACTTTAGTTGCTCAGCATGAGCCAATCAAATCATTATTCACTTGACAACTGATATCGCTACATTGATTGATCAATTCATTGTATGAATTTGTACCACTAGCTATGAGTATCGTTTGAAACGAATACTTTCACATTACAAACAAAAACCCATGCGGATTTTCACGAAGCAAATTAACGAAATGAAAATTTGAATTGGTTTCGAGAACGGAGGCAGATTTGGTTCCCAAAATGTGAACAAATCTATAGTCGGGCCGTTCAAAAGATAGAATTCAAGGACGCGTGAACAGTGAATGCCTGCATAGCCAAGCCTTCTAAACTGAAATAAATGAAGAACTGTTTACAATGTACTGTACTCATTTGTGCTTTGTGTTACGTTAATTAAATAATATGGATGGCAACACTCTTTCACCTCCAAGAAAAAGATAAAAAAAGACATTTAACTGTAGAGGAAAAAGGTGTAATATTGAACACTTATAAAAAAGCATTCCAAGAGTTTATGGGAGAACAGGGAAATGCGACGTTTTTGTTGAGTGGTGTAAATCGGACTTGTAACATTGGGGATAGGAACATTCAAATAGTACGTGCCGTTCACGTGATCATTCTATCTTTTCAGCGGCTACACTATAATAAGTTTTCATAGACAATAGTTTCTTTTATTTCTATAGATGATATTGAATTGATATCCAACCCATTTTTGTGGCAGTCCCCATTCAGTAGGAACAGTTTTTATCAGTTCAACAACTTTCCGGACTAGAAATCTGCCCATCTGCACTCGAATAGATTGCAACATTGATTGTACATTTTCAGGAACACAACAAACTTCGGAAGGGCTATTCTTCTTATTTTGGTATGTTCACGCTCCGTATACCATCTTACTGTTTTTTCGGATGGTGGTCAAAATGAAAACTGCACTGGAATACCCAATTTCAATATTGTTTTTTTATACTTGTTTAATTTTTCACACTTTGTGACGTACATAATTTGAAATTGGCAGGTGTTGATTGATCCATGTGATTGTTTGGGAGTAGACATCTTAGTTAGGAGGAATATTGGTGAAACTTCTTTATGACTAGATTTTAAAAGGACAACGAATCGAAGTTTTGATTATAGAATATGGATGTCTACCAGGAGTTAAATGAGAAATATGAGTTTTTGGTCACATTTTTTATGAAGAGCGTTATCCGGCATTCTCCATGGCAAATAACCTGAAACTAATAATTCCAAATAGCTTTTAAGCTTTATACTAATTAATGAAATATTCAGTACGAAATATCATTGAGAAATATTTTTGGTGAATTACACAGCATTATGGCATTACAGTAGTTTTTCATTCTACATGAGCATTCAAATGAGCCGAATAAATCATCAGATTTTATTTGAACATAAAAAGTAAGGGTGGCTGAGGATGAGTGTAAGGTGGGTAAAAATGACCTAAAGAGTAACATTGTTATTTATACAATGGGTCTGCCCTAGGTTTTCTCTCGAAACTATTCGATTTTGGCATTGAAAGTTTAACGCCTCACTTTCGAAATACACCCTAGAACCAACCAAAGTACGTACTTACTACATACGTTTCAACTGAAACGGGAAAATTTTTCAATATTACACATAACTAGTTTCACCCTCTAATTGTGGCTGAATTCATAATTGCTGTTTGGTGATATTTACACGATATAAAGTCAAAATCAGATGGCCATTCGTTGTTATGATGTTTTGCAATTCAGCCTATAGAAGCCTTTATATTACGAAAACTCAAAAGATTCCAGGTGAATCTATGACATATTCACATCTTATGAATTCTGATCCCTCAGTGTGGTACAACTTCAAAACAATTCTGACAATATTAGTGCATGAACTCTTATTCTGGACTCAGGTTTCGTTTCACTTCAAGTCGGATGAAACTAGGATCCTGTAAAGCAACGCAGTGATTTATAACACAATAATGATACCTAACTCAAGTGTACCCTTAATATCAGTTTACATCGAAAGTATCCATTTGTGAAATGAAGAAAAGATTAAACCGCAGACGTTACGTGTGAAAAGTGTTACACTGATTCAGTGTTGGACATGGTGGTGCCAGTGCCACTTATTTCCAACAAAAAATTACGAATACTCTCTGTTGATAAGCTCGAAAACGTTTGATTTATTCAAAAAAAGAAGAGACCATCTAAAACAGCTACTCCCCTGCCTAAATGGCACCGACGGGCACTGCTTTACATAGAAAACACTTTTTCTTGCTCAATTTGTATACCAAGAATATGAAAATTGAATCAAATAGATAGCAATCATAGGAAGATCTACACAAATCAAAATAGAGAGCTATGTGTAGATCTCGTTTCGCAAAGAGGAAATTATGTGTTGATCAAAAAAAGTGATTTCCTATATAACCCAGTTCCCGTCGTTGCCATATAGGCAGGGGAGTAGCTGTTTTAGATGGACTCTTTCTTCCTTTTTGTGAATCAATCAAAGGATTTTGAATGATGTACACATACCTATCAACAGATAGTGTTTGTATTTGTTATTGATTTTACTTTTTTCATAGAAGTAGTTATTTCTATTTCTTGATTCGGAGAAGGAGAAAGTCAAAAAATATTTCATCAAATTTCATTCTCTCCACAACTTCCTAATTCTGAAACAAATTTGTTCAGCCGACAAATTCAAAAATAGGCCTCTACTGGGGCTTAGTAAATCGTGCCTACTTAACTAATTTGTGTTATTCAGTGCTTCGATTATTTTGTGTTATTCTATCTTCAATGATAAGAAAATTGTAAAACACTAAAACCTTTTTTTTATATAATTCTGTAAATGTCCCGCATTGGCAAAACAATACATGGTCACGTTAACTATACCGTCGGTTTGGTCTGATAGCCACTCTTCTCCAGCAATATCGCACACGTACCTACACACTTATACGCAATAAAAGTAGCTTTGAACGTCTTTGTATTATTGCCTCCGCGCGCAAAAATCCTTTGAACTGTCGCAAGAGCCGAGGCACTCGAAACCGTATCCTGCTTTCATTTCGCTTACATTGGCACTTGTGCTAGGCCCTGTCGGCCAGTGTGCCGGAGCGGCGTCATGGCGTAAAGCGACGCCGACGTCGGTGGGCAGAGGCGTAACGAGAGCTTTTTCACATCGTAAAAAAATAATGGGTTCATTGCTTTTTGATGATACGTTAGTCACGTGTTAGGAGATTTAGTGGGGGGCGGACGTTTATAGGATGGAAAGGGCTATAACGATTTCGGAAGAGCTGAAGATCTTCGACTTGGGTGGCGGAGGAGAGATGAATTATACGATTTTCCTTATCCGTACAATATTGAATCCTTATTTGTTCCGAAGTTTTCTGGGTTTGTAACCTGCCACAATCTGAAAAAATAAGAATTAATCTACCCCGAAAAGTTGCTGCGTCTATTAAAAAACGGTTCTTTCTGGATAGAACAAGTCCAATTAGTCAGCAACTTCTCGTATAACTCAAATTTTGCCAATCAAAAAAATAATAAGAACTAATATATGTATATATATATATATATATATATATATATATTTATATATATATATATATATATATATATAATTCAGGAGTATCTTGACTGAACTTGGTAAGAAATGATATACTTCTTGGGGATGCAGTCAGGATCAGATGGCCACAATTAAAAGTGTTCTGTTTGGTAGGTCTGAGCTTTCAGAATACTTTATTCCATTATCAAAGACATCTAAAAAGTGTTCATGGTGAAACATAGAAATATTTGGTAGAAAAATATTTCCATATTCAACTCACATCGTGAGATAGCAAAGTAAGACTTGCATTAACACAAGAAACCAAGAAAATTTTGAGATGAATTCAAAGAAAAGAACCCAAAAGGGAAATTGACAGTAAATTATCAATTCGACATAATTACTAGAGGGTGATTACTTATTTTTATCATCATATAGGGTTATGAGAAGAAACAGGAAATGAGTTTATATATATATATATACGATTAATTCAATAAACGATGAGATTTTTCGATATCTTTACTGTAAAGTTGAAACTTCTATATTTATATATATGTATATATATATATATATATATATATATATATATATATACAAGATGAATTTTCTGGGTTTTTTTATCC
>JAVJAQ010000079.1:0-15129 GCA_032362365.1 Zygogramma bicolorata
CAGATTATCAGAATCAGAATTGTCTTTCAGATTGAAAGAAGTTGGACTCGAAAAACAACTTAACAGCTTGTGATGAAGTGTTCATACTTGAATTCAACCAAGATTTCCACTCATCATCTCTCCCACCATCTCGTATGATATTTGTAACGTTGGAAATGCAACTTCTCGTAATAAAATGCGTTCTCATAGCACAGTTCACTACCAAATTCACCAATATGAGCAACATGTTTTGGTCTCCATTACAAAAAAATATTTACGTTCCAAAGTAATCTGGCAAAACAGATTTGTCTAATGTCTTTCTTAATGGCGATTCATATTCATATGTAAAGAGTGAAACGAAAATGTTTCCATCTGTATTATTATCTAGGTCTAAACCTTCAATTTTCATATGCTTGGTAGGTATGCAAATTAAGCAAGAAAAATTGATTCCTATGTCACTTAGTGCCCGTCATGCTATACAGGCACAGGAGTAGTTGTTTGACTTTTCTTTCTTTCTGCAAATGAATGAATCACCTTTAAATGAAATACACGTACAGCTTATCCAATTCATCTTGGCACAAACTCAGATACTTTTCCAATTGCGCACTAGTTGTGTACACCATGACGATAGAAAAAACACCTTCTAGGCATAAATTTCAACACAGTGAACACATTCAAGAGGTGTTTTTTTGATCTTAGTATACTTGACAGAGATTGCTGGGCATATAGGTTATTAGTTTTGTGCCAAGATGGATTGGATAAGCTGTACTTATCAACAGAGGATTTTTGTAAACATTTGTTTTAGAAAACCAAAAATGATTTCTCTAATCCTATTCAGTCGTGCCCTCACGTCTCACTGATCCGACCTTCTTAACCGACGTGTCCAATTGGGGAATGAGTGATCATTGGGCTCCGGGAATCATGATTTCCTAACGAATCGAGGATTACAGCTTTCAAAGGGTGATCTGGCGACATAAGTTGACAATCTCTCCACGAGAGGTCAGTTATCATTGGATGAGATAATATTATACACTGGGAAGACACAATGAGCGTGAAATGACGGCCTCTGCATCTGTACAGATAAGAATACTGCTCTGATTTGAATAGAACGTGCGTATCTCTCTCGATATTTCACCCGCCTTTTTAATTTTTCAACGGACAGTGTTCGTTCCACCAAGAATCGAAACTCCATAAGGAATATGATCTTGCTTTTATCTGTGGGTATTCAACAATTCCAGTGAATTCGACACATCTCATTTCTCCTATCGAATTCAATATACCGTCAACCAACCCGCAGTTTCACCACAACAGAACATCAAGGTCTCGAACACTGAGGATCGGCTTCACTTAATATGAACAGGAAAGTTCAGATCCGTCCCCAGTGTGAAACCGCATCCACTAAGTAGTTTGTACGGATATGTGTATTGATGAGGGGTGTTGGTTCGGACTTTTATTGTCTATATTATTAACTATATCGAAACAATGTTTCGATCGATGGTATATGCAATCTTCTTCCAGTGATAATGGCCAAGCGCCAATTTTTTGCAATGTACTACAGAACGGATTTTTTTTCGAATATGTTCAGGGGTGTCCCCTGAATGTAAACAATACAAATTCGAATTTTGTTAAATTTACATCTACCAACTGAAAACTGTGACTCCTGGTACCAGGAATATTCCGTTATTTGAATGAGGCATCATCCACTATTTGTTGAGTAAACCCGCCTTAACCAATGCAGGGTAGCTTGTAAAAAGTCGTTCATCAACATTTATGTTGAACGTCACAAACACAAATTCTAGAGTACCCCGCAGCGCGTAAGTTTTTTGCAGATTTAGGTTTCAGCTTCAAATATTTCCCGTTTTGACGGCATACTGCACACTATGAAGAATTTGTTCAAAAAATTAGGGCGGATTCCGTTAAAGAATAGTCACAATTGCATAAGAGTAACAATTTTTACTGAACATATGATTCATAATACATAATTCTTCTTTACCTTCATGAAATGGTGCGTGGTCATTCACATGTGTCGAAGGCATACCAGAAACAGATCAGATTTCAGAGGCTGCCCATGCAAATTTTCCATTCGCGCACATTTTATACTGCACAAGAATAGTTGGAAATTCATTGTTATAATTTATGCAATATCTCTTATGAGTTATTCATCACCAACTGAGTAAACTGGAATATTGGATTCAATGTGTTAATCTTCTATGGATTGTGCATTGAAGTTGTGAACTATCCACTGAATTGTGTTCAATCTTGCCTTATTACCAATAAAGACGGTTTTAGTGAACGCATGACACAATTCAGTTTATCATCCATAACTTCAATGCACAATTCAGAAAAGATCAATAAATCCATCGTATTCTGTGCTGGTTTACTCACTTCATAGTGCCTGACTCATAATGAATATATCGTATTTGATAACTTATAATTCTCAAATTTTTCTTATGTGTTATGAGATGCGCACAAATTTGCAATTCACATGGGCATCCTCGGAAATCTGAAACTGTTTCTGGTATGTCTTTGTCACATGAAAAGGAATTGTACTTATTCGTTCACTTAACCCGACTTAACTCAATATATTCGGAATTTGATATAAGTATCTCGTTGTTTCTTCTCATTGCCAAGTTTAATGCGTTCAATCAACCTTCCAGAGTTTATACCGTGTCTGAGATTACAATAATACTGGGATCAAAAATGATACATTATGTGAATAACGAAGTTATAGTTCAGTAATAATACGTGTAGTTGGATCCGAGGGAGAACGAAAAAAACTCGCGATCCATATTCCTGATAATTATAACAACACTTGGTTGCAGCACAGACATAACTTGAGTACCAATCCACCCTCTAAGAAAACATTCAAACAATATAAACATGTCTTTATAATCATACATGTGATCTCAAGGAATTCTTTGCAAAACTGACAACTTCATCCATGTGAGGTTTGAGTTTGTGCAATTTTTTTTCTGTCTGCTATCCGCTAGTCAGATCTATATTCTTTTTTTATTGCAATGTATTTTGATTTTCATCAATATTTATTATGAACATAGTGATCTCAAGGAAGTGTTAGCAAAACCGTCAACTTCATCCGTGTGAGGTTTGAGTTTGTGTGATTTATTTTTTCTGTCTGCTATCCGCTAGTCAAATCTATATTTTTTTTATTGCAATGTATTTTGATCTTCATCAATATTTATTATAAACATAGTGATCTCAAGGAAGTGTTAGCATAACCGACAACTTCATCCATGTGAGGTTTGAGTTTGTGCGATTTTTTTTTCTGTCTGCTATCCGCTAGTCAAATCTATATTCTTTTTTCATTGCAATGTATTTTGATCTTCATCAATATTTATTATAAACATAAAATATCTGAAATTATTACTGACTGAGGTATTTTTTTCATTCGGCTTGACTCGAAATTTCTTTATTCCAGCACTAAACGATATCTCCTGCCCTAACTGTGGAAAGTCCTATAGTTGGAAAGGCTCACTCACACGACATTTGAAATATGAATGCGGAGTTCAAAAAACATTCAATTGTCTTTATTGTGACAGATTCACGAAACAGAAATATAATCTGATGTTGCACGTTAGGCACGCTCATCCAGAAAATCTTCAGCAATTTGAAAAATGGTACTACAAGTATCCACGGAAAAAATAATCAATGTTTGTTATCTGAATTAAAGTTTTTTATAGATCAGTTGAAAACTATTTCATTCTCGAATACTCCATACATTGAGATGATATTGTATGGCACCTTTTTTCTTCGAAACTATTATCTTCACCCCTTCCTTGGGAAGATATAAATTGAGCCCCAAAATGGCTTGGAGGTAAAAAATATAAAGCATTTAATAATTTTCCTATATATGCATATGATTGTAACGTGACGGAAAACAGTTATTGGTGGGAACTGTTTAGAAATGATGTACTTATTGAACATATAGTGGGTTTAACAAGCGACAACGAAAAATTCCCGGATGTCAAAAAATACTCGGTAAATGGTCAATTGGGCAAAGAAAATTTATGAAACAAAATCAACAGAAAGATCATTTTTATATTATTTTCGTTATTTGTTCTCTACCTTGAAGTCGTTCAGTATCAACTACTTTTAAAGTAATTTTGATGAGTTATCTTTAATATTTTCCGAAATTCAGATGGTCCGGGTCATACTTCAGAGGGTGCCTTTTTTATATGATTTGATTACTGAACCACTGCATGCTCTCCAACGTAGACATGAGTAATGTGATATTTCCGAGTAACTCCTGGGTGATTGAAATATAATGGAAATTGAAAATGTGTGATTAGTTATTGTAGACAAACGAGTGAGTAACTAGGACTTGAATTGAAATGTAGCGACGCTTTCCTTGTACATTTGTTTGTCAAATTCATTTGATCAATCGATTTTTAGGAAGAATGAGATTTTTCTGCGTGAATTGTGGAAAGTCTTACAGTATGAAAAAGAATTTAAGGAGACACCAGAAAGTGGAATGTGGAAAGGAGAAATCTCTCATCTGCTATGCATGTGATAAGAGGTATTACTATAAACAAGAACTTGCTATTCACCTCAAGATGAAACATAACTTATTTCTTGATAGTAGTGGTCTTCTTCAATATTAATAGGGATGGATCACTGTTCATTGACTGAATACCAAAGACTATTTATTTATTTATTATTATATTTATAAGTTGTAGGTCATCGATCTCATAGTGATCAAAAGTGTTCTTCAAATGTACAGTAAATGAATGTGTATTTTGAATACACTTAAAGTCTAAATTATAAATGAATAATGTACGCCAGAAAAATGAGCTTTATTTCGAATACTCATCCAACTTTTCGTCTCTCGAGGCAAAATGCATGTAAGTCACTTTTTTAATCTCGATTTGTATATCGAATATCCACGAACCTGATTCGAACAAATATTTCTGGAAATATTTTCCTCCCATTTTTATTTGCAGTAGCGAACTATTTAGTTCACAAGCATTTTTCTCTATCTGAAATATATCTTCCAATTTTTTCATCTAGGTTGTATATCATAAATGGGTAAAAACAAACCTTCACATTTCAGAAGTTAAGATTAATAAAAATATAATTATTAAGGTTCATCTATACGTAGCTTATTAGAGTCACTGTCACTGGTTGATCATCCTTACAAATGATACTTATAAATAATTTCATGCTAGCAATAATGTTCCTCATCTGCAATAGTATACCTTTATCTGTGTGAGAACATGATCCATTGAAAACTTTTCTCGATTGGGGCTTCGTGGGTATTCGACGGATGTGATACATTATTGTAAAATAATTGCGTTTTGAGGTTTTTCAATATTCAGATTTGGGTAGAGATAATTCAAAATCTTTTTTTATTTTTTTTTTCGAGCACATGTACGGAGTATTGTCTGAAATACATACATAGTATTTCATTTCGATCAAAAGGTATTACGTAATTAACAGCCGTCTGCACCGACTTCTTCTTATGAGAGCATTAAGCTAATGGGCCATCAAAGGTCATTTAACGCACTACGGCGATTGCACCATTGTGTGAGAGATTAGTAAACACTCATTAATGAACCCTCGCCTATCTTGAAGAGTCCCTTTTTTAATGGTCTCATAAGAAAAAGTCGGTGCAATCGGATATGATAAATTTCATGAGGTGAATACTACTAGACAGTTTTCATAAACGCTACACATCTGTATATAACAGCTTCTTCAGACATGTTACAGTAATATGAAACGCCTGAAGGAGCTATTTTATAGTGAAACACTTTTCTGAACTGTCCAGTTAAAATCACAAAGTTCCAACAAATAAATACTTCAATAGTATATTATGCACCGATCATGTGATAACCATTACATGAGAGTTGCATACGCTATTTTTCCTACACATGATGAATATCATGTTATTATTTGTATTGAACACAACAACAGTAATTACCCGAATTTCCTTGAAAAATACAAAATTGTAATTGATTATATTACCTCAGGTATTACCATGGATATAGGGAAATTTTAAACATTTTATTTATATTCATATTTAATATAACAATTGTCATTAATCCGATTTCTTGAAAATATCTAGATTATTTATCGTGCAGTTTGAAAAGTTTATTTCAGGTCCTACTATTCTGGAAGTGGAAGGAATATTTATTTCTATTTCTCTATTGCTATTCTCATAGTTTGACCATGTATTAGAAATGCTGATTTTATTCTGAACCGAATTTTCAATGTAGCCTTCTGCCACTGAATTGAATTTCAAATTGATTTAAAATCTGTATCGTTATGGAAAAATGTATCATGAAACGGATTATGGACATATTGGCGTATTATTATAGTGCGGGTGTAGAAAAAATTTATTATGTTATACTGAAGGTGTCCAAGTAATTGGTTTTCTGTGAAAGTACTTTTGAATCATTAGAAACATTAATTAATCATCTGACACCAATAATAGAGAATTTTACACTGAAAAATGTGTTTCCATTCAAACTGGGATAAACTATTTCACTTCCAGTCCATGAAAAAATCACTTCGCTCAATTCTAGGAACATTTTGATTGAAAACATGAGAATCTTTTTATTGTCAATAATATATTATTAATGGTTCATGATGATGAGAGCATTGAACTTCGAAATGAATATTTGATTCTTAAAATATCGATTTCTTCCCTTTGACACTAGTCGCTAGTAACTAAAAAGTTACGACTCACCGACATACCTCATGATTTTCTAACCGCCTGAATGTAAATATATAGTTGTTTTTTTTTTGAATGTTTTATTCAATGAAAAAAGAATGAAAAGCTTGGGAAAAATGCGAGTCTAAACTCAAAAATTACCTGATGATGGTTTAGGAATTATGGTACTTTGTATTGCCCTTAGGATAACTACCTATATCATATATCGTTTGAATTAATTTTTTGAAGAGGTTACGAAATTCAATTTTTTTTGAGTATTCTCTTTCCTGACAATGGAAGAGGAAGAGCTTTGACAAACTGGTATATTTGCCCCGATACCTAACTGAAATATTAAAGAAAAAAACTGACTCGAATATTTTGTCAGTAACGTATCGTATTCTTCATGAAAATGGGGATTGGATGAAAAAAATATATTGAAATAATGCATGTACTACCCCCTGGGAAGCTAGCTTGCCTCCTTTTTCAAGCTTTTTCGAAAATTTGTAATAAGATTCGAATTTTTGGTGAATGGTGTCAAAACGTAACACAGGTACATTAATTCATCAATATTTCTACTAAGTAGGTATTGATTTTGACACAACCTACTTCAAACTGAATCTACCCGTTCTCTTTCCAGAAAAGGCATCCAACATCCATTAGCAATGAACAAGTAGCAATCTCTTCATTTCCGTTTATCAAAATGCAAGTAGTATCTTTGGGTTTCGTTTTTGTTTCATTCTGTTCTATCATAAGTAAATTAATATTATTCCATTCAAACATTTGTGAATCATTTTTGTATAATATGTGTTCAGCTCATTTCGACTTATCTGTTTCTCGTATTCTCAACTTGTTTTTATGTCCAGCTGATCTTATTCCCAACGCTCTTGATGTGTTACCAGTATAACGTGTTCTCAAAGCTGAATCATTTATTTCAACAATGTAACTCAAAAGAAGTTCATATGCCATAAATAACCTATATAAAGTTGCATAAAAAAGAGTTAGTTCATATTATCAATAATTATTGAAAAAACATCATCATGTTGAATGAATACCTTTTTTACAAAAACTGTTCAAAATTGTCGCCATTTGTTTGATTAACGCACAATCCCGCTCGGAAAATCCACGTCCCTTTACATGCTTCGAAAATAAAATCCTGGTGTCCACGAATTCAATCACAAGCATTTTCAGTGCGCTGTCAAAATTCTTCCAAATTATTCACTGCTCCATCATCCTAACTGTTTTAGATAGCACTACACAAAAAAATGAAAGGCGTTGAATACGGGAAGCGAGCAGGCCAAACAATAGACCCATTGCTTGGCCAAATTGACCCAAATACAGATAACATTAGAATTCAAAGCTCTTTTTTTCATTTTCATAGAAGAGAAAATCCAAAAACTGGTCATGATTAGTATATTATTCTAAATTCCGAATATATCTCTAGACTCGCAGCAATTACGTTCTTTCGAAAATCAAATCACCGAAATGAAATGTTACAGTCCCTCCTTCATCTTTCACTTCGCAGAACATTTCCGAAATTTGAAATGTCCGTATTCAAAAGTTCAACGAATAAGAATACCTTTCCTGTTTGTCCTATAATTTCATCTTTTGTAATGCTTTTCAGTCATTAATTTATTTGAAAATAAATAAAATATAAGACGAACTCCTTACGAATATTGATAAATCAGAATTTATACAATAGTATATTATGCAACGATCGTGTAATGATGGTTATTAATACATGAGCATAAACCGGGATACGAAACGAGCCGAAGGTGAGTTTCGTATGGTTTATGCGAGTGTATTAATAACCATTACATGAGAGTTGCATACGCTATTTTATCTACACCCAATAAATAATGAAGAACTAAAAATATAATATTATTAGTTATTTATATTGAACACAATAATAGAAGGTAATCAATCGTATTTCTTTGAAAAATTCTACAAAATTATAATTAATGGTATAACCACGAAAAATACAAGAGTGAGAAATGAAAAGAAGAAAAAAATAAAAAAAAAAAATCTGGCGAGGTCAGGATTTGAACCTGGACGTAATTTTCCACAGCCGGCGCCTTTGACCACTCGGACATGATAGCCCGTATAGTTTGGTTGGAAATAAAAACATATGTGTTCCATTTGTCAAATGAAAAATATGATTCTTTCGATTGAATTTTTTTCTTGTCTAAGACATCTGTGGAGGGTCGCTGATGATTCTTCTATATCACTGCTATGAGACATTTTCATACGATTATCGAAAATTGACTAAATTCTTCAAAAATTCAATACCCACTGATTTTGACTTGACAAACGTCAAAATGCAAAGCTTGCACATCATGCTTGATTGAAAAATAATGGGTTTCTATTGGTTGAAAATCTGTATCGTAATGAAAATCTGTATCGTAATGGATTTCATTATAAAACGGGTTGTGGGCATATAAGCGTATTATTAGAGTACGGGTGTAGATAAAGAACATTTATTATACCTAAGTATAGGTTGACGCTTTCACTCAAGTGAAGACGTTTTACACAGTTTACTTCAGGTGAATTGAATATTGATTGAATAAATCTCATTCATGAAGATATCTATTGAAAATATTTTTCATTCTGCATATTGTTGAGTTATTCGAAGAGTTGGTATATATATATATATATATATATATATATATATATATATAAAACGAGTATAATCTCGACTGTGCAATATCTAGTGTATTGGTAGTTTTGGGGATGCAGTCAGTAGATATTCCTTCAAAGAAAACTCTTTGTTATTTTGTCAAGCTTTCGAAAATTGGTATTTTCTTCTTCAGGACAACTACAATACCAAAAAAACTACCAATACACTATTTATATATATATAGTGTGTCACACATAAAGTTCGCGACATATGGAAGTTTTTTTTATTAATAGATATATTGAAAATTTGGCTTGGCAGTTAGTTTGTGCTTGAAAAATTAGTAAAAATCAGCCTCTTTCCTTTTGTCATGCGATACTCTAAACCTGTCAAATTTGACATTTTTTTAGAAAATCCTCAAAAAATCAGTTTTTTTTTGGAAATTTCGAAAAATGCCAAAGAGAAAGAGTGCTCAGTTTCCAATTTTATACCTTTGCTCGAAATTTGGACTCTTTACTGTCACTTCGACTTTTTTCCAATTTTTTTAATTTTTCGAATCTTTCGCTCTATCGATTCGAACGAAACATGATTCAAATTTCATAATTTTGATGAATACGAGACTTCAATGTCATATCTTGCCCAGAAAATACCCGCATTGGCCTGTTACCAGAAAAAGAAATGAATACACCTCCAGAAATTCGTCTTTGTTGTTGCAAAGTTCATCTAGTTTTTTCATTTCATTGTTAAACTGATTCGGTTTTTGCATGTATGGACGTTAATATGTCAGTAATCGAATAACCGAATTCCTGTTCATTCTTATTACAGTCGTATTTCTTTTTTTAGTAGATTTTTATCCAGTTTGATTATTTTTCTGATCAATAATTCAGTTACAATTATTGCAATACAAAATAAAATAATAAACCAGCCAAATTATATATCAAATACATGAAATTTATTGATCAAATAATTGTTATGCAGCGAAAATAATAATTACAGGCAGTCATTTTTTTCACACGTTTTTCGGCGTTTTGATGGTCCTTCTTCAATCGCAGGAAATGATGCTGTGACGGTCAAAAAATCGTCATCGTCGTTGAATGAAATATCGACTCTGGCGACATTGTCGCACGTCTGTCCACTACAGTGCAGGCAAATAACGGAGCAACTAATTCCTGCTTTCCTGCACCCTCAAGCAGCTCAACATTTTCCTTCACATTTGCACGAAATGAGTTTTAAAAGTTCGGGTGGAGCGGGTGCGGCTGTGGTGCGAATTGGTTCAAGCCCGTAATTACTCTGTCGCCAACCCCATTCCTGAGGATCTTTGAAAATTCCGAGCCACGTTTGTACTTGAAGATATGTCCGGAAAACGTGTTGGCGGACTGCGCTTTCCGTTGGTGGGAGTAGTGAAAGATTATTCGTCTTATTTGTCGTCATCGATTTTGTCGGAAATAAAAAATAAAAAAAAAACAATTTGTAGGTATGGACACGCTCCACAAGTTTCATTTCGAACATTCCTGATATCTTTCACGAGAAAGAAGAAAATAGTGAAAAACAATTTTTTCTCCCCAATTATGTTTTTTTTTCATCGGTATCTCGATAACGATGATCGATACGTGAAAAATGTACAGCACCTTAATTGTAGATCGTGCAAAAAGCAACAAAAAAGTATTCAATAAAAATTTTCGTATCTCAACGGGGAACCGAGTAATGATGAAAAAACCATAAATTTAACCCTTTTTCAAGAAGGCGGAAAACCAACAAGGTTATTTTGGTCGACAATTTGAACTTAAGCTTTTCTAGCCCCTTCCAACATAATATCTAAAATTTGGCTTTCTCGGTTCATTTGCATTTAACAAATGTATATAATGACTGGCCTACTTGCTTTCTTCAAAATGAAGTAATTCAGAAATGTTTGTAGTTATATTCTGATTCTTGAATTCCACAATTTATTTGTATTTTCACTCAGTATCAAAATTATCGAGTTTATGTTCCCAACGCCGATTTTGCATTGAATCTTTGAGTGATTTTCAATGAATTGGGTATCATTGCTTATATAATTTTGTACCTTCTCAGATGACATATAACTCGAGTCCCTTTCCATTTGAAATTTTAGTGTAGTGTTCGAAGGCAGAGGTTAAAAAATATGTGTAAAACTATAGGTGTCCGAGCCTTTTTGCGTCAATCTATATGTTATATAAAAGAAAGTCGTGTACACTATTTCGAAATCAAGAACTGTTGAACCGATTTGGCTCAAAATTGGTGGGGAGTTAGCTTAGAATCAGGAGACGGGCATAGGATACTTTTCATCCTGTCTTACGATGTTTTCGGAAATTCCACCTCTAAGGGGTGAAAAACGGGGGTCAAATTTGAATGGAACAACGTGATGCCTTGGTCCAATCTACTTGAAATTTTGAATAGAAATTCTTTCACAGAATTGACGGATGACGCGTTTCGTATTTTATTGAAATTAATCGCTTAACGGGGTTGAAAAGGGGTAGAGAGTTATTTTGGGGCTAATTAACGCATATCCTAAACCACTGATCGTAGACATCTGAAACTTGGAGGGTGAAAAAACAGGTCAAAGTTTGTATGGGACAACATTACAATAATGAATACTTTGACAGAAAATGTTTCGGAATATTGGTACATGAGTTCAAGGTTCAGATAGCATATTTGCTCATAGCATAGTCGTTCTTTACTGAACTTTAATACTGTAGATATCTTTCCTGAATCGAAATCTGATATTAACGGAGTACATCTCATTAACTTAGCAGAAGTCTTGGTTGGGAGCATTGGTGAATGTTAAAAGTTCGATATAATGTTTTATTATCGGTCATAAACTGGAAACGAGGCCCGTGTAGAAGCGTCTTTCTAGTTGAATGTAATTCTGTTCAGTGTGAACGCAACTCGCATGCAGTTGAACTCTATTCATTATCAATCTGATGGGAGTATACCTTGGCAACTCTCATAGAGCTTCAATACCATGCCGTACTGATGGTCGATTTTGGACCTAGTGTTAAAGAAACTATGACGCTATATATCTTATCTCTCGACTTTAGAGAAGCAGTTTCACAAGTGGAGTGGAGTAAACCCGACGCATCAGTCTACCTCAAATACGACAAGGAAATCAGATTTTCGAAAACATGTACAATTCGAATGAAATCCTGATAGTGGTTTTGTCCATCATCAGATATGTTATTCAGAGCAGTAGCAATATAACGATTCGGGGTGGACATAACAATTCTTGGCAATGTGAGATTTCAACGCACTTCAATACATAATTCCTTGACACCAATTTATTCTCAGTTGAATGTTGATTTTGAATGTTGATATCATCTATTTATCAGTTCTGAACTGACGCGAACTATGTGGTTCTGACGAGGATACTGAATATGGCTCTTCACCAATTATTTGGCCAAATAATCTTCCAGTCCCAGCATCCAAGGCTTCTTGAATAATATCATCAGTTGCTCCTCGTTGGTCCGGAGAAGTGTGCTCTCTGAAAAAAATGTCAGCGATGCTCACCTCAACTATTGACTATTTGTTTTACTATCTTGCTTTTTTAGAGATGAAAGTGTCTTCCGGACTAGTGAAACATTTCGTATGTGCTATAAATGGGCTCCTATGTCTTCAGTCACCTCTTCACAAATCATTTAGATATTGAAAATGGTTGTTTAGGTGCAACCAAAGACACAAGTAGCTGATATCAATCAATACGGAATTCACAATCATCTCTTTGGAATAATCATATTCCTTATTGTTAATTTCTCTCATCCTTTCATTGGCTACCTATGCAATATGTTATCATAAACTTGTGTTCGAACGCTTAATGCATTGCAGTCGAAGGAAACATACATGTCAAAACTAGTGATATCCATCTTATGTCCCTAAAAATTTCATTTTACAAAAAGATAACTAAATTAATACTACTATATTCCATTCATATCATTCTTCTTTACAGACCACCCTAAGTATCCTTGTGCAAATTGTGGAAGACGGTACAGGAGAAAATTCCACTTGTCCAGTCATTTACGATATGAATGTGGTAAAGAACCTGGATTTGTGTGTCAGTTTTGCTCGAAAGCATTTCACCAAAAATCCAATTATTCGACTCATATGAACAGACACATATTAGATTCCAATCGACACAAGAACTAAAATAGTGTTTTATGAAATGACTGTATCAACGACGAAAAATTCCTCATGGTATCAATGAAACTCCCAGATTATGATGATTGTGACAGTAGAAGACAGAATCAATTAGTTTCCGAATCTTAAACTTTCTACAACCGAAAAATTATTTTCTCATTTCCTTCTTACAACAACAAATTGTTGAATACGAATGTTGAAATCTAGATCTCTTTTAGTGAAATGCTCCATTTATTTCACAACATTAAGAAAATCAATGTGTTGAAGCATTTATTTTCAAATGAAGAAACAAGACTTGCATAATGCATATAAATATTAAACGGAGTAAAGAGGCAGCACAAAATAACGATTCTAACTCACTAAATAATTTCGTTAAAAGATGCTTCAAAGATCGACGTGATATTCGTTTTAATGGATACGTACAGAATATAAATTAACCTTTTTCTTTTTCCATAAAATATTTTTGAAGTTATTTGGCCAGTTATTATGATGTATTTATTAAATCAATGGAAAATAACACTCATCTAAAATTTTCGCAAAGCAGAGGTGTGTTCGTAGGGTCCACTGTTGGAAACCAATCTAAAGAAGTAACCCACGTCATAAAAAAAATTGAGTCACGTGGAACTGATTACAGCGTTCGACAGCTTTGGCCTTGTCCTAAACCGCAATAATATATCTGAGGAACATCTCGCGATATCCGTTCATTCGGAATATAAGGATATATCGTTATTTCTTAAAAGTGCAATATTTCAAATATTATTCGAAAATATTCATTCTTTATTCATCTCAATCAACTTCAGAACTTCTGACCTAAATTCACAAGTACTACTCGAGTACTCATCTGAAAAAAAAACTAGATGTTGCGTGGATTGAACTCACTATATACGATAGTATATAAAGTAAAATAAAAATAAAATTAGAAACTTCACTCCTGTATAATCGAAATGCCACCGGCCAAACCCGATTTCAGGATAAACTAGTTTTGCCTAGGCTAAACGAATTCGTCCTACATGCATAGGATAAACTGGTATGGCTTAGGCTAAAGTGGTTCGTCCTATAAGTCCACGTTTTTTCGATGATGATACATAGTCAATACTGCAATACCAAAACTGAGATATCAATTCAAACACAAAATGTTATTACTGTTGAAATAACAACATCACCCAGAAGTGTTCTATTCTAGCTTGAATACAATTATCAAGAAATATCATAATTGGCATATCCATATTGCATTTTCAAAAGTGTGCTTCCTAAATCTATGATTCAGTATTATATTCTTATTAACAATAATGCAGAAATAATGACATTTCAATAATGAAAATTGAGTTCTAAAAAGATATGCAAGCAACATTGGAATCTCTCTAATATTCAATTGATATTATAAACTATAAATTGATATAGTAATCATGATGAGTGACAGCACAATAGAAGTCGATGAGTTTAATAATTTTTTTTGGACATAGCTGAAACTATAATGAAAACGATCCAGATTTGCGATCTCAATTACTCTAGATTATTCGAAAAAATTCCAACCACCCTAGATCCTTTTTTTCTCGAACCCATTTCAGCTCACGATGTCATTTCAGCGGTCACATTATTGAAAAATTCAAAAGCCACATATATTTTTGAAATAAACACCGAAATCTTAACAAATACCATTGATCTATCAGCGTTACCACTGGAAAAACTCTATAATGCATGCATAGTAGAAGGTGTCCAACATGAA